>JACEIK010004797.1:102006-122976 GCA_018107945.1 Datura stramonium
TTAGAATATGGAAAAGTGGGGTGTTGGGAAAATGAAAAGGTTTATTGAGAAGTGTTAAAAAGTGGGAAAAAGGGAATTTTGAGAGAATAAAAAGGGAATTGATCAGGTTTGGGTAGCTGACAAAGGAATCTGGGTTGGGTCAGTCAATAAGTTGGTCAAGATTTTAAGACAAAGCACGTACCATCACCGGCGGTTGCCGATTGAAAACGACGGTTCACCGCCTTACCATTACCAAACTGAATTTGTGCCCGATTCTCTGCTTTGTGACCGGTGGTTGACTTGTAGTTCGCGAATTAGATTCTTCATTCTACCGGTGAACTATCATTTTTTCCCCACTTCTCAGGTATTCTGATCTGGTCAGTGGTCAGTCGGCGGTTCGGGAACTATAGTCGATGTTCCGCCGGTGACTCGCGGATCTGACCATGCTGTTCCCAAGTTTCTGCCCCCATTAGGTAAGGATGCAGAGGTTTTTTCATGCCCCTCCTTGGGAGGAATGTCTGGCACCTAGTGCCACACTGGAATCTGACTAATCTGGATAGGCTTATGCACGTCTGGTGTAGGCCTGCAACTCAACTAAAGAAAATAACGGGCAATATCTCGGCTGTAAACATAGCCTCCGGCCGACAAGACCTTATAGCCACCTGTAAAAGAAAATAGCTAACCAGTAACAGACCATAACAGGGGATCCTATGCGGGACGACAAGGCCACCATGATACCTAGTTATTACTAAAAAGGAAATCAGGCGCTATACTAGGCCCCACACGGCCAACACGTAAAAAGAGACATGTATGGGCTCCACACGGCCAATGAAACCCAACTAAGTGACTACTGTAGTCTATAAGCGTCTAAGAATACAAATAGCGGTCGGGACAGGGCCCTGACCTACCCAAATGCTATACAAACAGAAGACTGCACTTGCTCAACCTGGCAACTCCAAATGAAAGGAGTTGGCCAAACTGCTGACTCTGAACAACTGTTACTAAGGATCCTGAACTCTGTATGTCTAAGCCTGCAAGAAAGTAATGCAGCTCCCAGGGGAGGGTGTAAGTACAATATATACCGAATATGTACGGCAATACATAAGCTGATAAAGACTAGAAGTAAATAGAAAGAAGGGCAGAAAGATTAACCTGTACGCCTGCTGATTTGTAAACTGCATCTAACCAACACTACATATACGTAAGATAAGATTGTATAATTACATATTTATACACTATAACTAGCAGAAGAATATAAATAAGAACCTCACTGTCCTCCATAAGTCGGAAGGTACAATCAACACAGAATAACTCGTTGCGGCCTCTATAAGCCCTGGTGAGCACATCTCAATCTATATACCCCTATCTAGGTTACTATGACTCCACTGGTACTGTACCCAACCTACCGTTCACCTGGATCTACCACTGAGCCCTTTTGGCCCCTGAACTGTAGTTGTGTCTGAGTCCGGTGGACTCCTGTTGTCTGTACCCCGGGTACCGAACTCGACGGGGTATGCCGATACGGCATAAGAGTAGTCCAACCATGGAATGGACTGTATGAGGACCTCTGACCTCATCTTCGTCCCTCACGAATGGCGTACCGCTCCTCGGAGCAACATCATCTAGCCCTTCGCAGGCGTCGACACATCTAGTAACCCTGGGGTGGTCATGGATAGCTCCTAAGTGAGGGAAACCCCAACCATGGTGTTGTACTAACATCTCAATCTAGCCATCTAAAAGTCATAACTGGCCTTTTGGGCCTAATGCCACCGCTGCTCGCCCCCTAGGATAGTCTGTAAGGCTGCTAGAAGGCACGCCGTGTACCTGTATCTGATCAGAGGATCCTGATAGTGATCATGATCTCTAATAGTTTGGACTGAATAGGGCGAGATTTGGAGTGGTCCAACACAACTCTCTACATGTACTGCCCGTACATCTATATCTTATAATAATTGTGGGGTTGCGAATTACTAACTACTCAGTTCCTATACTTAGGACAATTGTAGGGCTGGTATAGACAGAACATGCTTTTGAGCGATCGGACGCTAATCCTCCATAGGAAGTTTACTAACATCCCTAGCCTGCGGGTAGTACTTTACTAACGTGGTACTACTATTCTCTTAGACATTATCTTGATCTACCCAGATCTTATATTACTTTTCTGGGTGATTCTTAACCTTATATGGGTGATATAGAACCGGCTGGGGTGCTGGACAGGCCTCTAACTACTAATAAGGTCCCCTTCCTTAGGGTTCCTACGGGTCTATTTGACCTGGATGACTAGGTTGGCTTTATGGGCGACTTAATGATAAATGCTTAGCCCACTAAGACTGATAATCACTGGTAATAGTTAATAGGCTGACAGGCTGTCACTCAGCTTACTAGACAACCTTAGGCTACTGAATCTAAAACATAGCCTTCCTATCTAAATTTCTAGCCTGGAGGTGTAGGGATATGCCAATGGCCTCTAGGCGTGCTTTCCTTACAATATAGATGCCAAACTTGTAGTTAAAGTGCCTAGTTGTGCCTATGCTGCTCAACTTACTAGCTAAGGCTCGATAACTCTCATGAGCTCCTAATATCTAGGCCTGACAACAAACATACAATTCTACTAACACAATGAACTGGAGAATACAAAAGTTTCTAGGATGCTTCTAGTGCTTTTCACACTTAACATGTTCCTGTTTAACAAGGAATACTGCTATATAATCCATATAGGTTTTCTAACAGCTAAACAGAACTTATGTAACCGTAATCTACTGATAGCAGCTAATCACAGCGTGTCTGATCTCTATATACCAGCAACAACTAATTACAACATGTCTAATCACAATCTAATGGTAGCAGCTATCTACAACATATGAAATTGTCATTTCTGTTCTGGAACGTAAGTCGTAACACTATACGATGAGTATACTTGCCGAGGGTTATGACTTACATACCTCAATTGTCATTTCCTGACTAATCGATGAGTTTCAACTTGTATTCGCCAGGTCTCTTCAGCTGTAACTATTATACAGGGAGAAAGAGATGAATTTCAATACCGAATTCGGTGTAAAACGATAACTTTTAATACCAATATTTACTATACTTCAACTTAACAAAATATGGACAAAAACATATTATTTCCCGAGAGTTCAAAAGGGAGAAATGCTTACTTATGGCTTGTGATTATATAGAAATCAGTTTAGAGCAATTCTGACAACTTTTGCTTGGCGGGGTTAGGATTCGCCAGGAGAATTTCACAAAAATAACTATGTAGTAATGCTCCCTTCTGACTTAAACTTCGATACCCAAAGTTAACTTGAATTTGAACGCCGTTTGATAGCGTAACCAGATGAATATCAATTGAAATCTTCATATAATCCTCCCTATGGACGAAATAAAGATGGGGAAATGATTTAATCAGGTGAGTACGCTTTATATATACATGTTGGGTGGTGGCTGGGATATGCCTCGCGCCTCCCATTGAGGCATCCACCCTGGCGCACCGTGCCTCCCATTGAGGCAGTAGGCTTGGCACCACGCACCTCTCGTTGAGGCAGCAGGCCTGGTGCCCCGCGCCTCTCAAAGCGCCAGTAGGCCTGGCACCCCGCGCTGGCTAGTGCACTGCTGGCTGGCCCGTCGTGCTAGCCCTGTGCGCACTGGTCCCATTCAACCCTGCTTTCGAGGCTTTTTCCACATGCGTCAAGTTCTTCTTACTCGTCATCAATCCACTTGTATGCTTACTAATCGTTAACATTTAAGGGGTGTAACATCCTCCCCCCTTAAGAGAATTCGTCCTCGAATGTGTACTTCAATTCATAAGAGCATAACTTTTTGGACTATTATTCTGGAAAAATTTCGGCAGAGTCCCCGTTATAATATGGACTATCTGGAAATCTTGAAATGTAGAAAAGTCCACTACAGATATCTCATATAACACCATAACAACTTTTTTATTACAGAATTGTTAGTCAACTGAACAATATACGTAACATACATCATAAAATAACAATTGAAGAAACACATTTACCTTAATTGCATAGTTTGGACTGATCCTGAAACATATGAGGATATCTGCTTTTCATGTCGTCCTCGACTCCTCAGGTCATTTCTTCTCTATTCTTGTCCCTCCACAATAACTTAATAGAGGTGACATCCTTAGTTCTCAACTGGAATGTCCCGTAACTTGAACAACATGGGACGGGTCATCTATGTCCTTTCGCAACATCGACATGTGAAAGATGAATGGGCAAGTCCTAGTTCTGGAGGAAATTTTAGCTCGTATGCCATTTCGCCTGTCCTCTGAAGGATATGACCTAGGCCAATAAACATAGGCTTAAGCTTGTCCTTCTTACCTATTCTCATAACCCCCTTTTTCGGAAATGTTTCTAGGAATATTCAACTGTTCCTTCAACCCTTAGTTGCCTGCATCGTACCTTAGGGTAGGACTCGTTATGACCCTAGGCTATCTGTACCAATTTCTTGGTAAATTTAATTTCTCAGTCTGTCTGTTATAATATGCCCTGGTCCAACTACCATTAATTTACTTTAGGGGGCTTCCGCTTCCACTCATAAGAGACCGCCCGGCGTCTGACCTGAGTGCTCTGTTGGGATATTTACATGGAGATAAAAATTCGTACTCATTTTAGCATGCGCTCCAATCTTCTCTAATGGTTTCCTAGAACCTGGTTGGTAGTTGTGCCTCTCTGTCAATGTTTACTATACACTGGGTTCCACGTAACCAGACAACTTCTTAATTATTTAACTCGCCGCACGCTTTAGCTGCAATATAATTCCATCTGGCGAGACACAAATCGATCTCATTAGTATTTCCACCTTGGCTCAAATGAGGCCAAGCTACACCTAGTATGAGATAGCCTTTTTACTGTATTCATATAAATTACTTTCCACTCCCTTGCAGACACGACCATCTCCTATATTGGACTGCTCAGTTCCTACTATTTCTTCTTTTCTAGCCTGTCACTTGAGCTCTACTGCTATGATTCAATGATATCTTCTATATTTCCATGCCATAAATAGGTCTCTCTTTTGGCCTGTAGCGTATTCATTAAATTCTGGGAGTAACGAACACGTGCACCTTAGCTATGGTCTGCAATTTGAAATTCTACTACCCTTGAAATGTAGAGTCGACCTCTGGGTCTTATGACTCCGCCCCTTATTGTCTTGAGGGCCAATGACTTCCTACTAGGCCTTATTTTCAGGTATTCTAAGTTAAAGTCTCAGTGTCAGTAGTCCTTTACCTCCTCAACTAATGGGGGTATTGCAGCATTATAGGTTACACCCTCACTATTCTTAACTATCAGCCCGACGCTTAGTTCTTAATATTCGGCGGTGATCCTATTCTCTATCAGCCTAGAGGTGATTCTGGTTTTTTCCCATTAGATATTTATGCCTTTCCTCTTGTTCCCTAAGGCTGAACTCTGAGGTTCGAGCCACCTACCTCATACTATCAAGGATGTTAACGATCAGTTCTATTGACCTGTATTCCTTCTGACTCACACTCAGACCTATTTTGTTCATATGATCTCCCCGTCCTTCGATATCACAAAATAAGGCCATAACTATTATCTTGCAGGTATGCCCTGCCGTCATTAGCATGCTACAGAGGAATCAACCTTTTTCTGACTTGAGCTTTACTATTACTGGGGGTTTATGCTGATGAAACCTCTCATATGCACTAGAATTCTATTGGAAACCTTATCCCCCCCTCCTGACTTACTAACGTGAGGGTCTAGATAACTTGTAAATACTAAGGGTTTCCACCACTCTCAAATCCTCCTCGGAGACAACAATTCTAGCCCTCTTCTACTATTTGTTCTGAGCGCCATAGTACTGATACTTATGCTTTCTATTGTACTGTAAGAACAAGCTAGGAGGTGGAAAATGACCCCATCTTACTGTGGTAAGACTAAGGTATAGAACCTTACAATATTCAAAGAGGTGGAGGTAGGAATCCTGCAATTTCCTCCTTCTTTCGCACCTTTCAGGTAATTCAATATTAATTGTTGCCCCTGGATAATTCTAATAGCTAGTAGATAAACAATCTCATATGTACATACTATACTCCTAATCCCCTATTCTGAGGTTGTAGGGAGAAATGGGGATTGAACTAGCATATCTATCTCATTATGAGGTTCCTGGTACTTCGGAAGGGTGATGGAGAAATGTAAAAGACATCTACTTCCGTCGTTAGGACAACCGTCCCCCAACTGTGACGCCTCACTTGTACCTTCTTCTGCTGTTGTGGTTATCTTGCAACTGTCTGGTGTCTTTCTTATCTCAAACATTATTCTATATAGACATAACAAGGAAAGCTCAAAGACTCGACCCTATACAATTCTGCTCTACAGCACGATCTGAGAAGAAAGAGGGGTAACCATACTATCAAGCCTTGTAGCCTCCTTCTTATAAAATGTGGTTCACAACACATATATAAGCAAGACTCTACTAGACACACCTTGCAGACTCTCTAGGATACGAACTGCTCTGTTACCAAGTTTGTCACGCCCCACCTTTGGAGGCATGACTGGCACCTAGTGCCACACCAGAATCTGACTGATGTGGCTAGGCTTATGCACGTCTGGTGCAGGTCTGCAACTCAACACAAGAAAACAACGGGCTATATCTCGGCTGTAAATACAACCTTTGAACGACAAGGCCTTATAGCCACCCGTAAAAGAAAATAGCTAACCAGCAACAGACCATAACAGGGGATCTTATGCGGGCCGAAAAGGCCGCCATGATTCCTAATTATAACTGAAATGAAAATCAGGGGCTATACTAGGCCCCTCACGGCCAACACGTAAAAAGAGACATATATGGGCTCCACATTGGCAATGATACCCAACTAACTGACTACTGTAGTTTGTAAGCCTCTAAGAATACAAATAGTGGTCGGGACAGGGCCCCGACCTACACAAACGCTATATAAACGGAAGACTGCACTTGCTCAACCTAGCAACATCTAATGAAAGGAGCTGGCCAAACTGCTAACTCTGAACAATTGTTACTAAGGATATTGAACTTTGTCTGTCTAAACATGGAGGCAAGTAATGCAGCACCCAAGGGAGGGCATCAGTACAATATTTACCGAATACGTAAGCCAATAGATAAGCTGATAAAGACTGGAAGTAAATAGAAAGAGGGGAAGAAAGATTAACGTGTATGCCTGCTGATTCGTAATCTACATCTAACCAACACTACATGTATGTAAGCTAATATTGTATAATTACACATTTATAAACTATAACTAGTAGACAAGAATATAAACAAGAACCACACCTAGCCCCCATAAGCCGGAAGGTACAATCAACACAAAATAACTCGTTGGGGCCCCCATAAGCCCTGGCAAGCACATCTCAATCTGTATAACCCTATCAAGGTTTCTAAGACTCCACCGGTACTATAGCCAACCTACCGGTCACCTGGATCTACAACTGAGCCTTCTTGGCCCCTAAGCTGTAGCTATGTTTGAGTCCGGTGACTCCAGTTGTCTGTACCCCGGGTACGAACTCGACGGGGTGTGTCGATACGACATAAGAGTAGTCCAGCCATGGAACGGACTGTATAAGGACCTCGGACTTCATCTTCATCCCTCACGGATGGCATACCACTCCTCGGAGCGACATCATCTAGCCCCTCGCGGGCATCGACTCAGCTAGTAACCCTGGGGTGGTCATGGATGGCTCTTAACTGAGGGAAACCCCAACAAAGGTGTTGTACTAACATATCAATCTAGCCACTCAAAAGGCGTAACTGGCCTTTTGGGCCTAACGTCACCGCTGCTCGCTCCCTAGGATAGTCTGTAAGGCTTCTAGCAGGCACGCCGTGCAGCTGTATCTGATTAGAGGATCCTGATAGTGATCATGATCTCTAATAGTCTAGACTGAATAGGGCGAGATATGGCGTGGTCCAACATAACTCTCTATATGTCCTTCCCGGACATCTATAACTTATAATANATCTATAACTTATAATAACTGTGGGGTCGCGAATTACTAACTACTCAGTTCCTCTACATAGGATAATTGTAGGGCTGGTACTAGCCGAACATGCTTTTGAGCAATCGGCCCCTAATCCTCCATAGGAAATTTACTGACATCCTTATCCTGCGGGTAGTACTTTACTAACGTGGTACTACTAGTACCTTAGAGCTTATCTTGTTCTACTCAGATCTTATCTTACTTTTCTGGGTAATTCTTAACCTTATAAACATCTTTATATAGACCTATCCGTTCCTGGAAATCTGTGGGTGATAGGAACCGGCTGGGGTGCTAGCCCGGCCTCTAGCTACTGATAAGGTCCCCTTCCTTAGGGTTCCCACGAGTCTATTTGACCTAGACAACTGGGTTGGCTTTCTAGGCAACTTATATGATAACTGCTAAGCCCAATAAGATTGACAATCACTGGTAATAGTTAATAGGGTGACAAGCTGTCACTCAACTCATTAGACAACCTTAGGCTGCTGACTCTAAAACATGTCCTTCCTATCTTAAATTTCTAGCCCTGGGGCATAGGGATATGCCAATGGCCTCTAGGCGTGCTTTCTTGACAGTATAGGCGCCAAACTGGTAGTTAAACTGCCTAGCTACGCCCATGCTGCTAAACTTACTAGCCCAGGCTCGATAACTCTCACGAGCTCCTAAGATCTAGGCTTGGATACAAACATACAATTCTACTATACAGAAAAGTTTCTATGACGCTTCTAGCGCTTGTTACACTTAACATGTTCCTTTTCAATAAGGAATACTACTATATAATCCATATATGTTTTCTAGCCGCTAACCAGAACTTATGTAACCCTATTTTACGGATAGCAGCTAATGACAGCGTGTCGGATCACTATATACCAGCAACAGCTAATTACAAGTCTAATCATAATCTAATGGTAGCATCTATCTACAACATATGAAATCGTCATTTCTATTTTGCAACATAAGTTGTAACACTGTACGACGAGTATACTTTCCGAGGGTTAAGCCTTACATACCTCTATTGTCGTTTCCTAAATAAGTGACGAGTTTTAACTTATATTCCCTGTAACCATTATACAGGTAGAAAGAGATGAATTTCAATACCGAATTCGGCGTAAAACGATAACTTTTAATACCAATATTGAATATACTTAAACTTAACAAAATACGAACGAAAACGTATTATTTCCTGAGAGTTCAAAAGGGAGAAATGCTTACTTGAGGCCTGTGATTGTATAGAAATTAGTTTGGAGAAATTCTGACAACTTTTTCTTGGCAGAGTTATGATTCACCGGATGAATTTCACAAAAATAGCTCCGTAGTAATGCTCCCTGCGGGCTTAAACTTCGATACCCGAAGTTAATTTAAATTTGGATAGTACTTGATAGCGTAACCAGACGAAAATCAATTGAAATCTTCATATAATCCACCCTCTGGCCGAAACAATGATGGGGAAATTATTTAATCAGGTGAGGATGCTTTATATATACATGTTGGGCGGTGACAGGGGGTGTGCCTCGCACCTCCCATTGAGGCTGCCACCTTGGTGCCCCGTGCCTCCTATTGAGGCAGCAGGCCTAGCGCGCCGCACTTCTCATTGAGGCAGCAAGCCTGGCGCCCCGCGCCTCTCATTGAGGCAGCAGACCTGGCGCCCCGCGCCTCTCATTGAGGCAGCAGGCCTGGCGCCTCGCGCCTCTCAAAGCGCCAGCAGGCTTGGTGCCCCGCGCTGGCCAGTGCTCTGCTGGCTGGCTCGTCACACTGGCCCTGTGCGCACTAGTATCATCCGACCCCGCTTATGAGGCTTTTTCCACATGCGTCAAGTTATTCTTACTTGTCACCAATCCACGTGTATTCTTACTAATCGTTAACATATACGGGGCATAAAAAGTTCGCCGGTCTAGCACGGTGCCAACCATATTTTGTACTCCTCCTCCTTTCATCACACCTACTTAATCCTACAAAACAAAAACAATAAAGACATTAAAATATTCAAAAGAAAAAACTTGGGTTATCTCCCAAGGAGCGGCTTAGTTAGCATCGTGGCACGACGTATTTCTCATTCAGATTTCATTTTCGGAGGATTATCCTGCGACTCATCCTCCTCCAAGTCAACTCCTCCATTTTCACCTTCATCATTCAACACTCCAATCACCTTGCATTCATAAGGAGGTTCAAAAAATTGGCATACCTTGAAGGTGTCCTCCTGACCTCCCACGCGAAACTTGACCACACCTAGCTCCACATCTACCAAGGCTCTACCTATAGAGAGCAATGGTCTCCCTAAGATGATTTGGATGTCATCATAGCACTACAATGATGTGTTTTCTCTTCGGTGCCCATATCTACAACCTTCTTCTTCTTCAGCAGCTCTTTCATTAACTTCTCATATCTGGGCAGTTGGAGTAAAGCATCCACCAATGGTATATTTATGGACAATTTGCTAAAAATATTGATAAGGAGGTGGAACTCTTGGGTCTTGATCCTTCTCACTTGAGGCCTTCTTGCCCGCATCTCCTTCCTTATCATTTTAGGTGATCTCATCAACATCTCCCTCACCTTGTTATTCAATATCATCACAACCATTTGATTATTGTGGTACCTCATCTGATTCTTTCACCTCACTAGCCTTGGGGTTACCACCCACATCACCAAGCATTTTACCACTCCCAGTGACAATAGCCATGCATTGACTGTCCTTTTTGGGATTTGACATTATATAGATAGGGAATGCTTCCTTCATCCGAGGATTCATTTGGGAAGATAAGTGGTTCATTTGATCCTCTAAATGCTTGATACAGGCAGAGTGCGAACTTACTATTTCGGCAAGGTTAGACACCTCCCTTATAAGTTCTTTGGCCCTGTTGTCCGTTGATTCTACTTTCTTGAGAACCTTTGCCTAAATTTATTCAACTTTTGAGTTTCCTACATCACTCAAACTTGGTTGGGATTGAGCATTCTCAGTTTTAGGAAGAGGAACATACGGATTTGAGCTTCTATGATAGCGGTTGCCATCACGATTTTTCTCTCTATTGCCCCATCTCTCAGTTTGATCAGGCCACTCTTACATGTCACGGTTCCTCCAACCTTGATTCTCTTTCCTTGGGTGCCAAGGGACTTGATTAGTCCCTTGGTACCTGGGTCGAGAACCCTCCATTTGATTTTCCATGTATTCGCATTCCTCCTCGTATGTTGATGGCGAAGATTATCCTTCAAAATGCATTGGACTTGCATTCCCACAGCTTTCAAAACTTTAGGCCCGTCTCCCATCACATGCTTTGTCATTAACTCCAGTTGAGTCATCATTTTAGCAAGATTATCATCTGACTCTTCATAGCTTTTTCTCATTTCCACTGTTAACACACTAGAACCAAGATCATGTGTAGATACATTGGTCTCCCTTGTATGCCATGCCCTATTCGTCTTAATCATCATGTCCAAGAGGGTTTTAGCTAGACCATACATCTGGTCCTTGATTGATCCTCCAACTAGATATTGGCAACTGATTTATTGATGGAGTCTAGGGATCGATAAAATCTTTGAAGAAGCACTTCATCGGGAAGACCATGGTTAGGACAAAGGGACACTTTCTTCTTGAATCTCATCCATGCTTTATGCAAAGACTCAGAGGGCTCTTGCCTTAATCTTGTAATATCATCCCTCAACTGTAACATATTTGAGCAGGAAAAAATGATCCAAAAATGCTTCTATCAACTCTTGCCACGAGGTGATGCATCCCGGAGGTAACTCCCCCAGCCACATAGTTGCTTCTCCCGTTAGGAAAAATGGAAAGAGCCACAACTTGATGGACTCTCGGCTTATATTTGTTATATTGAAAGGTTGGAAAATCTCTAGGAAGTTCCTCAAATGGCAGTATGCATCCTCACTCGGTTTAACCCCCAAGAGCCCTTTCATTTGCAACAAGTGAATCATGGCACTAGTGACATAAAACACTGCGTTCCCCACCATATTACGCGAATGGCAGCTACAATCTCAGGCATAACGGGATTATCCTCTTCATGTTCCATATTTCCTTCCACTGAACTATCTCCTGCTTGTGAATGTTGGCTCATATGAATTCACGCTAGATTACCAATAGAAACAACAATGTTAAACTCCCTAATATGCAAGATCAATTCAAATTAACAAACAACTCAAGGATATCAAGTGCTAGTACCCAACAACGGCACCATTTTTGATAACGCTCAAACTACACTACTCATTTAGAGAGAATGTAAGCAATCATTGTATCAAAATAAATATCCCAACGAGTGTCAGGTTCGAATCCCACATGCATTGGAGAATGATCTGCACGAGAGTCTTTTAGTGAATTGAAGTCATTCGCATCCAAGCAATGAAAATGTAAATGTATATTTTGGGATAACTAAAGGCAAAAGTATTATGAAGTCTACAATCAACTAGTGAAGAGATCAATATAACTAAAAATTGAGAAACAATAATGACCAAAGGTTATAGGTGTGGTGTAGATGGGATGTAAACCAAATCAGGATTTGCTAGATAGTCAAATTATTACTAATATGTGCAAAGAACCTTGGAAAAAGATGGAACCTGATGTTTTTCAACAAATTAAACTCCGTAACCTTGAGTTCTCTCGAATTTCAAGACACAATTTAACTATTCCAATATGATTTGGATTAGGGGCTAAGATACTTATAGCCATAAACCTCTTAAGGGATTATGATAATGGGTTTTGGCTATTTCTAGCCCAACCCTACAATCAAATCCGAATCCACCATTAAATTTTTCCCCATTACATCATTCTTCTTTTTCAAACTAAAATCAAGTAAAAACAATACCCATATTTTCTACTATGACCAATCAATTATAATTTAGGGAGAATTGTAGATTTACACTAATTTAGTAATAATAAGATAAATCTAGCAATACCCAATAAAATTAAACACCCATCATCACACACCTCTAGCTATAGATTTAGTTACTCATAATTTAAAAACACAAGATCATATTCAATAATTTCATCGTTAGGGGTTAGGAATATCAAACTCACAATATTTGTACAATAATAGTCATACCTTGATGATGAAGAAGATGAAGATAAAAAGAAATATTCTAATATTTCTTTCTCTCTAATGGAGTTCTTCTCCCCCCAAAAGTAAAGGAATATTCAATAATATGTTCGAAGTACTTTCTTCTCAAATATATACAAAAATAAGGCAAACATTGTCCTCTTTTTTAGGCTTTGGTGATTTTATGTTGTTTAGGCGTGTCCTCATTTACGATAGAACTGGAGGTTCGTCAGTTGCTATCCACGATCATTGGTTATTTTCTTCTACAATCCAGTGAAGTTCCAGGGCCTTCGGTGGTTCGGCGGTTGGCATCCGTGAGACGCCGATCACTTTCATCAGTGGTCCAGCCGTTTCCAGCATCTGTCAGCGATGGAACCGTCCGATCGTTGGTTGCAGTCTAAAAGCCGCTAGATGCAGATCCTCATCAAGCCAGTGGTTTTAAGCGATTGACCAGCGTTTCGCTGGTGTCTTCTGGTTGAGTTCCAATTTTCACTTGAAATTACATCCTTTTTACTCCAATTCATGACCCTGGTATTCAAATAAAATACTTGCACATAAAAAGGTAAATGAGGGCACAAAATCCAACTGAAAGACTTTAAAACTAAACTAAAGTTCATGCTTAAGAGCCTAATGAGTTTTTAAATTACCAACTCATTAGTATGACGAATGTGAGAAAAATTTTCAGGAGTTAAAGACTCGACTCACTACAGCCCTAGTTCTGACTCTGTCAGAAGGTTCACACAGGTTTGTGATCTACATTGATGCCTCCAGAGTTAGCCTTGGTTGTGTTATGATGCAACATTGCAAATTCATAGCTTACGCCTCCAAACAACTCAAGTTTAATAAGAAGAACTATCCTACTCATGATTTTGAATTGGCAGGAGTAGCGTTTGCATTGAAGATTTGGAGACGTATCTCTACGGGGTTCATGTGGATGTTTTCATTGATTCCAAGAGTCTTCACTATGTCTTTATTCAGAAGGATTTGAATCTTATTTTGAGAAGATGGTTAGAGCTGTTGAAAGACTATGACATGACTATTTTGTATCAAGGGTAAGGCTAACATAGTGGCTGACGCCCTCAGTAGATTGTCCATGAGGACTTTTTCTCATGTTGAGTGATCACGGGCAAAAATAGCATGCCCGTGATACGCTTTACAACTTAAATTAGTCGTGTTGTCTAAGTTATTTTATACATTTTCATGTGATTTTATATAAATGTGAAGATATGTACTAGCAACATGATTAGCCTTTGTTTGCCCAGGTTTGATGACTTTTGAGGAGCTAATCCATGAGTTGGTGAAGTAGAGGCTTGGAAACGGAATTAACACGCGAGCACGTCGGCAAGAGGAGGCACAAAACAGCCCACCTGCACGTCGGTAACGTGCCACACGGCAGGCAGGCTGCCCAAACAGCCCACCTGCGCGTTGGCAGCGTGCCAAGGCAGGCTGGATGCGCGACAAGGAGGAGGCAATGCGCTGCCCAAGCGGCGTGCCACGGCTGCCAGCGGCGGGGTGATGCCAGAGGCTGATTTTCGGGTGTTGTTCCCGTGAGCTTTCGTGATGCCTCCGTGTCACGGAGGCAGTGCTCCGCAATACACTCCGTGACACGGAGCCGTTCCATGACAGGCCAAATTAAGCACGTTCTCCATTTACTATAAATGGACCCTTAGCTCTCCTAATTCCGAGGAGGTCATGATTTTATCTTTGAAAACTACCTAGGAGTGAAGGGAGAAGTGGGAGAACTCATCTAGGGTTTGTCGAATTCCCTTCTCATCTACCAATCTCGTGTAAGTATGTAGTTTAGGAGTAGATTAATAGTAGTGTAGAGAGTTTTACGAACATGATGGCTAGAACCCTTCCTCTAGGGTTGAAGCCATGGATTATGATTGTGATTTTATGAAATTGTTTTGGAATTAAGTTATTGATTGTTGTTTTGTCTTGCATTCTGATTTTTTGGTTTTTTTTATGATTGATCACCATGAAAGCATATTTGTTAGCTTGGGTAATAGCTTGAGAAAGCATTACCTAGAGTCGGGACATGAGAATGTAAGAGGCATGTTGTAATCTCGGGAGAGGTTACGTGTTTGGATAGAAATATACCTAACACCGTGCTTGGTTGACACACGGGGTTATGAAAGACCAACTTGGGATGTCACATCACCACTCAAAGAAGTAGTTGTGAGGCTAAGTTAAAGTTAAATGGTTAGACGTACAGAAAGTCCTTAATCGTTTCCCCGTAAACCACAACATAATTTATTGCCACGCGACTAGAAAATTAAGCTCCTCTCTCACAATGATGCAGTGAGAGGCTGGATTGCCGTGTTTACAGGCTCGAAAGACCATAAACCTGACAATTCTAGTTATGTGAAATAACAATTGATAGTTCCATGCTTATTCCATTGCAAATTGTAGTATGCATGAGTTATCGGTTTTAACTCTATGTTGCTCCTAGAGTAATTTCAGAATATTTCGTTGACCCAAACTTAGACTTAATTACATCTCAATCGAAAATGTCTATAACCGCTTTAGGAATTTAAGATCACGCTAGGAATGGATAGTTAGAGGAATGGGTCCGGTCCCACTGTAGGTTCGACAATTCGGTTCTAAAAAAGAGCCACTATATTACTTGCACGACCCACAACTTGCAGACGCGCTCGATGTGAAAAAGTCGTCAAGTTTTTAGCGCCATTGCCGGGGACACGGGCAGTTTTGATAATTTATCTATTTTTGCGTGATTTAAGTTTTCTTTAAGTGTTGAGAAACTTGGTCTTGTCTTTGTCTATATACAGGTGACAGTTCATCACCGAGCTGGCTAGAAATAGAAAGCTTGTGGAACCGTTGTGAACCAGAACGTCAAATCCATTTGTGAAGAGAGTAGCTCTAGAGCAAAAAATTTGAGGAGACTTCAAGAAAGGTACAACAACAACCACCAGCGAGGAGCAAGCACAGTTGTCATCGGAAGCAATGGCAGCAGGACCAGTTCGCGGTAGCCATCCCACTGGCGACGATAATTCTAGTATCCGTAAGCCGGAGCCTGGAGGGAACTTTGAGCTTAAACGAGTATGGTGCGAAATTTGTTACATTCTAGTAATTCGATTCCTTTGGAATGGCACATGAGGACCCGCAGCAGCACTTACAGGCTTTTTAGAGATAAGTGACACGTTTGTCCCCACCGGCGTGTCCACAGATTATGTACGCTTAACCCTCTTCCCATTTCATTGGGAGAGGCGAAAAAAAATGGTGAAGGTGAGCAGCGAACTCCATAACTTCATGGAATGACTTGGCTAAGAAATTCCTTATCAGATTCTTTCCTTCAGGCAAGACTGCAAAGTTGAGAAGTTAAATACTCAGTTTCAAGCAGAAGCCTGATGAGAACTTGTATATGGCTTGGGAAAGATTCAAGTCATTGTTGAGAAGGCTGTCCCCATCATCGGCAATCAAATGAAGTGTTGGCCCATACCTTTGTAGAAGTCTGAACCACATACAAAAAATATTACTAGACTCTGCAGCGGGTGGGCAGAAGCCTTGGAGAAGACATATGATGAGTTGTACACTTTGTTGAACAGAATTGCACAGGAAATCAGTGGCACGGTAGAGTCATCGGGAGGGGCGGGGAAGAAGATCGGGGTTGACAGAAGCAGATGGTTTAAATGCCTTGGCAGCACAGTTAGCTTCGTTCCAACATCAAATGATGACTCAGTTCAATAAACTGGTATGCACCAACACCGAGGCTAGGTTAATGCAGTTCAGCAAGCTCCGAGTTGGTGTGAAATTTGTGGTAATAATAGGCACAAACGCGAGAATCTTGTGGAGCCAATTCAGAATCGGAGTCAATCTTGTTGGGAATGTGCAAATGAATCAGAATTTTGGGAACGACTCCAACAGAAATTGGCAGGAGCCCAGATTCTTCTTGGGGGTGGAAACCAAAAGCAAAATTTTATGCAACCTCAGCAACATCGGTATCGGCGAATAGATTGATGGGCATAGTAAACCTGCCGCATTGAGGAAACAACTACTTGAGAAAATTATGGAGACTAGAATCAATTAACAGAAAATCAGGCGAGGATGGCAACAGACTTAATGAACCAGCAAGTAGCCACCCGCAATCTTGAAAAACAAGTGGGTCAAATAGCAGCTGCTCGAATATGAGACGCCGGGGATTACCAAGCGACGCGAGATCCTGCCCAGCGAGATCAATGCCATCAGTCTTAGAAGCGGAAGGCGGTTAGCTGATGCAGTGCCTAAAGTTGAAAGAGGTGCAGCCGGAGTTGGTAAGACCAAGACCATTGATCACGGGCAAAAATATCATGCATTGATAAACTAACTTAAATTAGTCTTGTTGTCTAAGTTATTTTATACATTTTCTAAAATGTGATTTTATATAAATGTGAAGATATGTGTGCTAACCAACATGATTAGCCTTTGTTTTGCTTAGGTTTTGATGATTTTTTGAGGAGCTAATCCATGAGTTGGTGAAGTAGAGGCTTGGAGACGGAATAAACACGCAACGTCGGCAAGGAGGAGGCCCCAGGAAGCAACCCCACCGCCGCGTCGGCAACGTGCCACGGCAGCAGGCTGCCCCAGACAGCCCACCTGCGAGCGTTGGCAACGTGCGGCAGGAGTGGCTGCAAGACCAGAGGCTGCAACGCGCTGCCCAAGCAGCGTGCCACGCTGCCAACAACGGCGGGTGCTGCGGCCGGTGATTTCCGGTAGCCTCTGCATTTGGGCCGTGTCACAGAGCAATGCTCCGCGTTGCACTCCGTGACATGTTGCTCTTGACCCGGGAAAAATTCCTACGATTATAAATAGCACACTTAGGTTTTTTTCCGCAGTTCGACTTGGTGGAGCAAGAACGTGGGTTACGGGCGGTTCGAGAGGGCCCGAAAATTCTTAGGTTTTTCTCTATCCCTTTCTTCTTTCTTTCAATTGTTTGCATGATTTACACTCATTTAACGATGTTCAATCCACAAATGAGTGGCTAATTCCCTTTCTTGCGAGGTTAGAAACCGTTGTATTGAAATGTAATTGTTGATTATCTGGTTATTTCATCTTTTCTTCTATGGTTGTTCTATTTAATTCTTGTTCTTACTGCATTAATATCTGGCCAATGTTAATGTAAATCCAAAAAAGTCCGGTTTCACCCGAGAGGGCAAAGAAACTGGAAAGT
This sequence comes from Datura stramonium, assembly GCA_018107945.1. Classification (NCBI taxonomy): domain Eukaryota; kingdom Viridiplantae; phylum Streptophyta; class Magnoliopsida; order Solanales; family Solanaceae; genus Datura; species Datura stramonium. The sequence goes on from JACEIK010004797.1 coordinate 120,177, forward strand.
TGTGAATTAATAGGATATGATCTTTTCTTTGTTTGGGAAAATTGAGAATTGATTTACCTTCAGGATAGAAATATACGTGAAAGTCGTATTAGTCAAGTGTGGAATCGGTTTTGTATGGCTAGAACATGAATTTCTTCTTATCACGAAATGCGGGCGGAAGGTTCATGATTCTTAAGTTGGGTTAAATACGAGTTTTAATCCATAGGCATAAGTTCCGACCTGCAACCAAGAAAGATAAACCACGTAGATCGATGATTAATTTCTTCACATCTCGTTTACCTTCCTCAGCATGCTCACATTCATAGTTGAGACTCACTTGTATAAATATTCTACTTTAGTATAAAAATAGTTTTCCAAAATATAAACTTTTCTTTACTTTGTAGTCTTCATTATTAGAGTTATAGTAAATTAACACTCGAGAAGGTTTTACCCTGTAGTCCAGTCCCTGTGGGTTCGACATTCCGGTTCTTAATAAGGGCCACTATATTACTTGTACAACCCGTACACTTGCGGGCTCATCAAGTTTTGGCGCCGTTAGGGGCGCTTAGTGGTAAAAATTTTCTTAAGTGTTAGTTAACGAGTCTATATAAGCATTATTAACGTGTTTTTGATTTTATTTGTTTCAATATTTTGTTTGTTTTTGGATACCCTTCTTGACATGACATCATGGAGCTTTAAATAGTTTCAATGGTGAATACTCATATTTGCAGCGAACCTTTCTGAATTTTGGAGACACCACTGGTGGCAGCACTGTAACATATTAACATATGTGGTAGTCAAGATGGCCATTGGAATGGCTGCCCGGAGAATGCATATACCCCCTTCCCGAGCCCTATTATGATCATTAATTGTTTTGATGAATGACGAGGCATGCTGAAAATGAGGACTTGGGATGCCAAGATCGATTAGAAGACATGCTGAAACAACTCCTTGAGCAATCAGAAGCGATGAAGGATGCAATGGAAACATTAGTAAGTCGGGGAAGAGGAGAATGCGAGCTCCTAAAGAGATGAAGCATTAAATTCACGGAGATGATTCTTGAGGCTGAAGCTTGTGATCATTTGCAGGCGACAGTTGTGAGCGATACTCCAAGAGGAACTAAAAGAGGAAGATAAGGGTGAATTTCCAGATGAAGCCCGACATTTAGAACCTCTTGAGTGTCCCGTGATGAGCTTGTGCCTTGTAGGAAATTCGTTCGGGGGAGAAGAGATAGAGTATGCCCATTTGGCACTACTGGTGAGATAGATGTTGATGCGAAGAAGAGGTATACAAGTAAGGAGGTCAATTGCATTACAGTTTCAGAACCAAGGTGCATTGGACCTCACTCAGAAGCGACCCTTCTACCTTGAGTTTGGTTGACGACATAGAAATAGAGAGTCTTCCGAGCTTATGGAGAAATGTCAAGAGGAGGACCAAGTCCCATATATTTTGAAATTTGCTGAGCCTAATAGACAGAATGACTTCACTTGCATGAAGGGCCAATAAACGTCAAAGGCGACATCTATTGTTGGTCTTACAATTTTCACCACCACCTGGAGCATAAAAAGAAAATTAGAGAAGAAATTAGGGGTAGAGATTCATATCCTCAAGGCGGAGGAAAAGTGGTGAAACGTAATACGTCGTGCCGCGACGTAAATTAAAACGCTACTTGGGAGGCAACCCCAAAGGTACCACAGAGTACCATTTTACTTTCTTGCATTTTACTGATTTTATTTATTTTTCATCTTTTGTTGTTTTTGGTGGAAAGTTAAGCACGGATGGAGGGAAGTCAGGTACCCTTGGAGGAAGCTAACAAGCATGGAAGAGAAAAAGTGTGGGGTCGAACACCCACCTGCGTAAAGTGGAAGGAAACCATGTTGTTCGCTAGGCCTAAAGGCCTCAGGGTGTATTTCTCACCCTCTTTAAATGTTAAGTTGATGTTATGGGGACATAGCATGATGCAAGTGTGGGAGTGAGAGAAAGTGCAAAATTCTTGTTCTTAACGATTTGTGGTGGAAGTAACGCACGTGGAAAATAATTGAAAAAATAAAAAAAATATATATATATGTAAATATATATATAAAAAAATTTGTTTTTGTTTTATAATATATTTTTGTGTGCGTTGAAACTAATGAATTCTAACCAATTTCTTGTTTTAAGATGAATTTCAGGTTGAACGGAGGGCAGAAATGCAAAGAACCGCAAAGGAAAAATCGAGGTGAGAATAAAAAAATAAAAGGTGGTAAAACAGTGAGCCTGCGCGTTGGCTCCATGTCACGGAGGAGGGCCTCCGCGTTACCCTCTGTGACACGTTGAAGCCATTCTGGAATTTTTAAGAATTTCCAGAATCCTGGCGCGACAGCTCCTGGCACGGAGGGTGTGCTCCGCGTTACCCTCTGTGACACGTTGAGGTGTAATTCGCGTCGGGTCACACCGGGTCACCGGGTGACCCGCGCGAAAAACCCTCCTTTTAACACTAAAATTACCTCATTTCTTCCCATTTCCCATCCCCCTCTGCGACAAACACCCAAAATTTCCCCCTTCCCTCAACGTGGCACGGACTTAGGCACGAAGTTTCTTCAATTTTTCTTCAAGTTCATCGGATTAAAGGTATGTTCTTGAACTCAACCTCAATTGGTGCTAATTTTTTTGATTTCAAGCATGATAGACACGAAACCCTTGCCCTAAGTATAAATTTAGCTTTAATTCAATTAAGTTATGGTTGATTGTTGTTCGTAGGATCGTTGTGATTATATGAACGCGATAATTACATGCTTGATTGAATTTTGTTGTGAAATTGTAGCTAGGGTTGGGTTGTGAA
>JACEIK010004798.1:2239-21691 GCA_018107945.1 Datura stramonium
TTAAAAACAACAAAATTAAAATCTACGAAGAGAATATTATCAATTAATTAATTAATTAAATAAGAAATAATAGATTTTAAAAATAGCAAATGATTTTAAAGTATTTTTGCTTATTAATGATCTTGACAATCACAAAATGTCTTTAATAAGAGTTGACCAAGTATAGATTTTTCTGAATTTATCTTATTCAAGATTATTCTAAATATGGTTAGAACTACTTTAGGAAAAATAATTACAACATTTATATAAGAAAAGATAAAAAAATCTATCTTAAAAATCCTGAAACTCATTATAAATAGTGGCTTCTCAACAAGAAATAGGGAAAAAGCACAATATTTGTCCTAATGTTGCTGGTATTGAGAGTTGATAATTGCAAGCAAGGAAATGTGTGTATGCATAATGAGAACATGTCCTTACTTGTGATTATCAAATCACAATATCAACAACTTTAGAACAAGATTATGTGTATTTCTTGCTTCTTATTTAGGAATCATTATTTATATTAAGCATTAGACTTCTTAATGTATGTGTTCAATCTTTCCACCCAAAACTTCATTATTATTTTTTTCTCCAGAAAATGCCTTGAGTAGATTAATAATAAATCAATATAAGATGAATTTAGAAAGTCTTTTACATGAACAACTCTTTATTAAAAATTTTCTTGATATTCATGAAAAACAATAACGAAAAAATTGAAATTTGCTCTGGGTTGTTAAATTTCTAAATTACCTCCCATTTAAAGAATTAAAATATTTGGTATACACTTTATTGATTTTTCGTTTAAAATTCTTATATAAGAACGTTCAGTCATGGAATAATGAAACAACCCACTTGGATTGCTCGTGCAGGCACCTACATCGACTCAAACTCGATAGGAGATCCCCTTTTTGAACAACATACAAAAATATTTAAGATTCTTATTAACATACATAAATCAACAATGTTTAAATGTCATAATAAAATTTCTCCAAAAACCATGACTCTCCCAAGATCTAGACTAGACAGGTACAAAAACTCTACTCGGAAAACTAACAAAATTACATGACACAGCTTCGCCTACCGAGAGAATACGGAAGCTGATATTGAGTATCGCGTCGTCAACCATGAAACTGCAAATCACCTTCCACAATTTACACCTAAAAAAGTGCATCAAGGTAGTATCAGTAAACCACATCGTCACGGCCCGAGAATAGACCCGGATCGTAGACACGGGACAAGGAACCCGAGAGTCGATCCAAGGCATAATCATCGCATACACTTAACATAAGAAACATCTAACATCATGAACAAGAAGAACAAATGACAAGAAACTGATATAAACCAAAAAGGCAGTTCAATAACATTCAAATACAACGTTTAATCTGTCTAACAAGTCCGAAAGCCTTCTATTAAACTAATGAGTTGCTGGGACAAGCCCCCAGCTAACTCTCAAAGTCTGAAAACTGAAACATAATAAAACAGGAATGTGAATCACATCCTCGGAAGATGAGGACTCACCACTAACAGCTGGGAGAAAAAGAAACGTATCTAACCACGCGGTCGAACCTGGAGACCTGAATCTATATCATAAAATGATATAGTACGAGAGGCGAGCAGTCAATACTTGGAATGTACTGAATATGCAGGAATGTAAACAAATAACTCATAAGCATCAATATAAAAATAGGGAGTACCATAAATCACCGAGTTAGTAACGTAACTGAAAAGAGATACAACAATTTGTATGATATCCACATATTCATATAAACATAATCACATTATAAGGGCATGCATTGTTACAAATTCAACTGGCGCACAGAGGTATTTATCTATATGATACAGGGACGCAAAGTCATGACTTATATCAAAAGGGTCCCCGATTGTCAAAGGGAAACATTCTAACTAGCGAAAATCCCTGACTGTCGAAGGGAGAGGAAACTATGATGTAAGAAGTCACTAACTAGCTAGGGATGTTGGTTCCAACTGGCTAGGGAAATACTCTTGCTAACGAGAAATCCCGACTGACTAGGGAAATACTCTTGCTAACAAGAAATCCCGACTGACTAGGGAAATACTCTTGCTAACGAGAAATCCCGACTGACTAGGGAAATACTCTTGCTAACGAGAAATTCCGACTGACTAACATTAATCTAAATTGCAACAGCTAATCAAAGACGGGGACGATTTCTGATTTTTCATCATACAACATTTTTATCGATCGGATGGGGGATACTTTATAATGATATCAAGCCCAACAATATGAGTATCATTCTCATGCATTATCAATATTATTTACCTCATCATGGAATCCAATTTATAGCTATCTCAAGCATCTCTTGCTAATGAGCATTCTATAGGGTTACATTATGCACATGTTGTCATGGTAATTAGATTTTCCGAATCATTTCATTCAACATGCAATATGAGATCATACATGATTTATAGAATCCAACTCATACTCTATCAAAATGCAGGACTCCGTTTATTTAAGTCTACAAACATTCCACACACATGTCGTAATCATTCCTTTGTGAACTCCTTAGACACGGGCGTTTTAGATTCCGAGATTCTAATAAAACAATTTTAATAAGGAAAAATATTATAGAATCCGCCCAAGCTTCGTAGTTCAACAATGTAGGTGAAGTCTTGTCACACTCAATCAACCAAGTATAAAACAAAGTGATGGCACATAATTACTTCAATTACTCAAACCCACAACTCTTACTCAATCCGACATTGTCATCAACATCATAATCAAGTGATTAGGGTTAGTTTAGCAATATTCCCACACTTTCATATGACCAAGAATTTCTACAGTAGTTTAAGGAGAAATGAACAATTTCCATTCAACACTTAATTCAAGTTAGGATGAACATACTACATCCATACATACTCAACCCATACTTCTACAATTTCATCATTTTTATACATGAATACGCAATTTAATCTAACAATAAGAAACACCCATTCATTACTCAAGCCAAATTTAGGAATGACATGTCACCCTCATACATCCCCAACATATAACCCCATCCCAAATAACCCATCACATCAACATTTGAAATGAATTCCATAATTGCAGCAATTATTAGCTTTTTAAGAAAAGAATGAGGAAGAAATTATCCATTATTCAAACCCTAGATCATGCTATTCTAGAGAAAAATATGAAAAATTTCCCTTGAGAAAAATATGAAAAATTGCCCGAACTAATGCCACGACTCACGTAACGAGTCGTTGTCCCACCCAACAACTCGTAAGTCCATTCGTCGGGTATACTGGAAATTGTTGGTCCTTCAGTCCACGTCCAACATAACGACTCTTCACCACACCCAACGATTCGTCCTTCCCTTTTGTTAAGTACACTGGAAATTTCTTTAAAACCAAAACTTCTCCCTCCTAGCGACTGACTTGATGAGTCGTTGCCAGGAACGACGACTCGTTAGGTCGTCTGTCACCACTGGCTCGGCTCACCTCCCTTGGAAGCTCCCCCACGAGTCAAACCACAACTCATGGGGTCACCTAACGAGTCGTTCCCTTACTTGTCCTGCAACAAATTTCTGCTGACTTTTTCTGCTGCACTTCTTCTTACTCTGCGGTCTAATCTCTAGGACTTTCGGGGTATTACAATATATCTCCCTTGGGAACATTCGTCCTCGAATGTTAGCTGAACATGCTAAAAGGTTAGAGACGAAGTTAGTATCCAAATATCCATCAAATAGAGCTAATCACAAATGGAGCATCAGACTCCGGGCCAACCTTATACACCAAACCTGGAACTCACATCTAACATGCACACCATGACTCAAGGAAGAGCGAAGAATATGGTACCAGCATAGAACTAGGCAAATCACCGAAAAGAACTCTTTACCCCTCATTAATCTGGGTGGGAGCTGATACGGACTGATTCTTCATTCTCAAATCACTTTCCGATACTAAGCTAGAATTCACAATATCTAATCTAACCGAGGGTAAGGATTTCATAAGCATGAGTCATCGCCAACATCTAAAACTGAGCACATACTTGAGATAATCTGAAGTTACTGAGCTAACAAACAACTTCCAAAGACTAAGTTCAGTCCGAACACATAAGAAAACATGGATTAACACACATAACTAATTCATAACATGAAATTAAGCAATAAGGACCCATAGGGAAAAACTGACTTTACTGAATGAAACGGTTACCTCTAAACCTCAGGAATCTGCACATGGGAGTAAACATAACTTAACTCTAATCGAGATACAAAGGAGGTTATCTGAACTTAGTAGAGATCGCCATACTGCAATCACTAAGGTTGAAATCCCTTTATGAGCATTTTCAAAGTCTGACTTACTTCACGTACTCACTATCTCCCCCTTAGCTTAAAGCCATCATTCTAAGGCTCCCGAACCCTTTCAAGTTAGGCCAAGTTACTAACTCTTAACTCCTCTTTCACTTCTAACCTTCAGCACAAGCCTTATACAAGAGCTATTTACATCACACCCCAACAATCATTTCCCACAAGCACAACTAAACTTCTTACTCATTATAGAGGTCAGCATCACACAAAGAATAGTACAAGATTCATAACATACATGTGGCCACTACTGGCGCTTTGCCCTTATCCTTATGGGCTGTTACTACATAAGAGCGGTTTTGATGATGTCTGTCTCTTGGGTTAGAGGATGTATTCTACTGAAATGGGTGGGCTATAGGAGCTACTAAAGAGGTGGTTGAGGATCTGCTCTCACCCTGCTTAGCCTCCATGAAATCTCGGTGCATTTGGCCTGCCTCACCGCACCAAAAACATACATTTGTACCGGCCATGAAAACTCCTAAGTGGTTCTTTCCACAACTCCTACACAATGGGTACGTGATCTCCCTTACTCTGGGCTTGTACGGAGTACTGCCTGTCGAAGGTGTTGGGGCTGCTGATCTCTGGTGTGAGTGATATCCGGTACCTGACCTCTGATGGGAGGACTCTAAGTCTCCAGTCCTTGCCTTCTTGGCCTCTCTCTCTTTTTCTTTCATCTGTTTTTCTACCATTTGTTAGGAAAATATTACCAAGTGTGGGAAGTCTATGTCCTGGTGCAACATGGAAGTCCTGCATTCTTTGACCAAGGAGGCTAACACTCCATTCACGAACCTGCTCACTTGGGCCTACTGGTCGGCTACCATTTTCGGCGCATACTTAGACAACCGATTGAACTCCAACACATACTCCTGAACAGTAATGTCATTTTGTTTCAAGTTAATGAACTCTGCCGCCTTTGCCTCCCTTAACTCCCGAGGGAAAAACTTGTCCAAGTACGCAGCCATAAATTCCTCCCAACCTATGGGACCCACTTCGATTCCCGGATTGTCTCTCCACTGACAATACTAGATGTAAGCAACTCCCTTTAACTGGTAGGAGGCTAAATCCACGCTCTCTTGCCCCATCACTCCAATAATGCGAGTAATCATCTATATCTCCTCTAAGAACTCATATGGGTCTTCATCCACCTTTGACCCCAAGAATTCGGGTGGATTCATCCGAAGGAAATCCCTTATCCTTTCCGCCACTTCATTTCCATGCTGTGGTGCATGGGCTACCGCCTGCTGATTAATTTGAGCTGTCAGGGCCTGCACCAATATGTGGATGGCTGCTCAAAACTCAGCATGAGTAACATGATCCTCCATTTGGTCTGTCTGGGCTGGTGGTATCTGCTGGCAACCGTTAACATCCCCTTCCATTCACTCTTTTGGGAGGCATTATCTGCAATGCGTAAAGCATGAGTTAGGGGAGGAACTATTTAGAGCTTCATACTCTACGACGATAAGAATCATGAAGAAAAGGGGAACATTCCTAAAACGTCTCATAGCCTTTTCGTCATAAGTGTGGCGCGCTTCACACCCATGAAGAAGACTCTACGTAACGTGGCTTTCAGACACCCTAGGACACTCTAAACCTTTGCTCTGATACCAAGTTTGTCACGATCCGAGAATAGACCGGGATCGTAGACACGGGACAAGGAACCCCGAGAGTCTCTAAGTTGACCCATGGCATAATCATCGCATACACTTAACATAAGAAACATCTAACATCACAAACAAGAAGAAGAAATGACAAGAAACTGATATAAACCATAATGAAAATTTAATAACATTCAAATATAACGCTGAATCTGTCTAACAAGTCCGAAAGCCTTCTATAAAAATGATGAGTTGCTAGGACAAACCCCCAGCTAACTCTCAAAGTCTGAAAACTTAAACATAATAAAACAGGAATGTGAATCACATCCTCGGAAGATAAGGACTCACCACTAACAGTTGGGAGAAAGAGAAGCGTATCTAACCACGGGGCCGAACCTGGAGATCTGAATCTACATCATAAAACGATATAGCATGAGAGGCGTTCCGTCAGTAGTTGAAATGTACTGAGTATGCAGTAATGTAAACAAATAACTCATAAGCATCAATATACAAATAGGGAGTACCATAAATCACTAGGTTAGTAACGTAACCGAAAAGAGATACAACAATCTGTATGATATCCACGTATTCATATAAACATAATCACATTATAAGGGCATGCATTGTTACAAGTCCAACTGGAGCACAGAGGTATTTATCTTAATGACACAGGGATGCAAAGTCATGACTGATATCAAAAGGGTCCCCGACTGTCCAAGGGAAACATTCTCACTAGAAAAAATCCCTAACTGTCGAAGGGAGAGGAAACTTTGATGTAAGAAGTCACTGACTAGCTAAGAATGTTGGTCCTGACTGGCTAGGGAAATACTCTTGCTAACGAGAAATCCAGACTGAATAGGGAAATACTTTTGCTAACGAGAAATCCTGACTTAGTATGGAAATACTCTTTCTAAAAAGAAATCCCAACTGACTAAGATTATTCTAAATTGCAACAGCTAATCAAAGACAAGGACGATTTCTGATTTTTCATCATACAACATTTTCATCAATCGGGTGGGGGCTTCTTTTATAATGACATCAAGCCCAACAATATGAGTATCATTCTCATACATTATCAACATTATTCACCTCATCATGGAATCCAATTTATAGCTATCTGAAGCATCTCTTTCTGATGAGCACTTTACTGGGTTATATTATGCACATGCTATCATGGTAATTAGATTTTCGGATTCATTTCATTCAACATGCAATATGAGATCATATATGGCTTATAGAATCCAACTCATACTATATCAAAATGCAGGACTCTATTTATTTAAGTCTGCAAACATTCCACACACATGTCGTAATCACTCCTTTGTAAACTCCTTAGCCACAGGCGTTTTAGATTCTGAGATTCTAATAAAACAATTTTAATCGAGAAAAACATTATAGAATCCGCCCAAGCTTCGTAGTTCAACAATGGAGATGAAGTCTTGTCACACTCGATCAACCATGTCTAAAACATGGTGATGGCACATAATTTACTTCAATTACTCAAACCAAAAACTCTTACTCAATCCGACACGGTCATCAACATCATAATCAAGTGGTTAGGGTTGGTTTAGCAATATTCCACACTTTCATCATGACCAAGAATTTCTACAATAGTTTAGGGAGAAATGAACAATTTCCTTTCAACACATAATTCAAGTTAGGATGAACATACTCACCGCACATACTCAACCCCATACTTCTACAATTTTATCATTTTCATACATGAATACGCAATTTAATCGAACAATAAGAAACACCGATTCATTAATCAAATAAAATTTAGGAACGACATGTCACCCTCACACATCCCCAAATAACCCCATCCCAAATAACCCATCACATCAATATGTGAAATAAATTGCATAATTGTAGAAATTATTAGCTTTTTAAGAAAAGAAATGAGGAAAGTATCCATTATTCAAACCTAGATCATGATATTCTAGAAACTTTAAATTGGGTTCTTTAAATTGGGTTCTCATTGAAAATATTTTGGGGCACAAGGATGGAAAAATACCCTTGTTGAAGTCCCACATACCTGGTAGATGAAAATCCCGCTTGATTATCTTCCTTGAAGCATGAAGTACACCTTGGTGAAACCGCTAGGATAATTGAGAAGAGAGGAGGAAGAAGGAGATTAAGAGAATGAGGGTTTAGGTCTAGAAGAACCATTAAAAACATCCCCAAACATATCCAAAACGACATCACTTTAAATCTTGGAGCATGGGATTTTACCAAACTGCCCTAGAGAAAAATCTGAAATATTGCCCGAACTAATGCCAGGATTCACCTGATGAGTCATTGTCCCACCCAACGACTCGTTAGGTACATTCGATAGGTATACTGGAAATTATTAATCCTTCAGGACATATCCAACGTAACGACTCGTCACCACACCCAACAATTCGTCCTGCCCTTTCGTTAAGTACATTGGAAATTTCTTTAAAACCAACACTTCTACCTCCTAACAACTGACTTGACGAGTCATTGAAAAGAAAGAGGACTCTTCAGGTCATCCGTCCCCACTGGCCCGGCTCACCTCCCTGGGCTGCTCCCCCACGAGTCAAACTACGATTTGCGGGTTCACCTAACGAGTCGTTCCCTGACTCGTCCTTCAGCAAATTTTTGCTGACTTTTTCTGTTGCACTTATTGTAACTCCGGGGTTTGATCTCTAGGACTTCCGGGTGTTACACACATGTACTAATAGGCATCATCGACTAACTAGGATTAGTGCACACAACAATATATAATTAACATGAAATTACCTAACCTTTACTATCGATAACAATATACATATAGGCTATGTCCAATTCTCTATTAGTTCACCTTACTTCTATATACGTACTATAAATTCAATGATAAACTCCTCAACTCTCCAATTCCTACACTAGTACCATCATCGTGCTACTGTGGTGATTTGGCCGCTGCCGCGATCCCATGGTAGAAAAAACACACACCCTTAGGCATAACCTGCTTAAGTGATAGCTCGATACTAGTATTCTTCTATTTCAACACCCTTTTTATGTTTGATGTCCCTTTACCAATTACTTATTTCAATTTCCATTAACTAAGCCTATTTCAGTTACTCCCGATTCATTTAATTACTTAACGACATTATACTTAGCCGGTTATCTTTTATTAATCCCTTGTTAACCATAAACAACCATATTATCTTTAACAAATATCTGCTCTACAATTATGATTGGAACCACTCCCACAGTCAAGACTAACCCATCACTTTGTCGTGCTAGATAAATAACAAATATACATGACAAATTTAGAAATATATCAACAGGTATTGTATTATTGGCAACCAAATTGATTGCAATAGCATCAACCAAAGGTATAACTAAGACCATTCAATGAATTACTCTTAGGAGTTTATTATCATGCTCTAGTGTTGTACTAATCATATTATACTAGTACTGATTATCTACACATGCAAACTTTCCTCTATGCCGAAGTTCCAGAGGGCAATGGAAGATGATTTTCCAAAAGTGTCTTAGGAGAAATGGCATGAAACAACTATAGGGCTCCAAAATGGCTTTTTTATTTTCTTTGTTGCGGCAGTAGAGAGATTATACACACAAAAGACACAATATGATTTAGGTGTCATGCAATGAAATGCAATAACCAAATGAACGTACCGATATATGATATTTAGGAATTAGTGACATATCTTTCTTCATTTTATAACATTTTGCATGTCCTTAGGAGTTAAACTAAGTGGAAACTAATCTTACTGTGTTATGTTTCAAGAACTCAAGCAATGAAAAGATAAAAGGAGTTTATCCTAAAAAAATTTTCAAAGGATGAGGAACAAATGAATCGTCTGTCTAAAAGACAGTTAACATCATCTATCGTCCATTCCCAACTGCAAATTCCAAAAACCAAGCTAATAGAGTCCTTAAAATATGGAAGGATGGACATTCTTCCCAAAGGATGGTCAGTCAATTGAAGAATGGACTTGAGCTAAGCAGAATGAGATTCCAAAAGCACGACGCAACATACAGACCGTCTTTCTGTCCCTGTAAACCTGACACTCAAAAGATTGAATTAAAAGAGCTTTTTGGGACATAGTACAAATACATTTTTCTAATTATTTTTAGGGAGCTTTTTCATTATTCAGTTCATACTTAGAGTAGAGAGCATAAATTAGCTAGTTAGTCCAAGTTTTCAAAGTAGACTTCTAACTTGAAAATTTTAATTCATCTATTAAAGATATCAATTTCAATTGGTAATCATGCCTAACTACTTAAATTTTCTTCTTCTTCTTACTATGGCTAACTAAATCCAGATTTAGGGTTATGAATCCAATGGGTTGCGAATCCTAATGATCCCAATTTGGTAAAATTAAGTTTGGGCTTATGAACATTTGATTGATTTATGCTTTGTAATGCATGATTGGTGATGTGAATCATCCAATCTTGTCCAATTACCTTTATGAGGCTTGAAAGAGAAAATTTAGGTTAGGTTACTATCAATAAATAATAACTCAAGGAATAATCCTTGTTTAACAGATTCTCTTTGACATAGGTTGAATTACAATTAGCAAAAAGAAATTGGGTAGAAGGGAGTTCTCTTTAATTTTAAAAAATAAAAATGGATTGACACCTATGGTGATATTCAAAGATATCCAAGGGTTGCCTAAGTAAATTAATTGCATATTTATCCCTAGCCCATTCTTAATCATTCCATATTGGATTATTTTGGGGGACTAATCTATATTTGGGTCCACTTCCCTGGAATTGTCTCTAATTGATTACAACCCTAACATATTTCACTCTTTAGTCATAGTTAAATTTCCCTTCTCTTAATTCGAATAAACTCTAATATTTTAATACTTTATTGTCTAGTACTAGATAGTCTGGACTTTGAGTAGCTCTTTGGTGTTCGACCATACTCCTCGTTGGCTTCTATATTTGCTGCGATCATTTATGCTACTTGATATTGGAAGTAGATTTGAACGACATAAAATATTATGGCGTCGTTGTCGGGGATGACATCATAAGCCTTTTCTAGCCCTAACTGTCTGATTTTTTTACTTAGACCTATTTTATACCTCTTCTTTTTGTTTTTGTCTCTTGTTATTGGATCATTCCCGGACTTTTGCCCGGAGATTTGAAAAATGTGTTCGCAGATGTATATAAGTAAGTTGACTATTCAAGCACGATCGTCCCACCAAGGGTAAATGTTGTGTCATTCAAGATTGACCGAAGCATTTACTATGCCTAAAGTATAGGGATAGTTTTGCAACTCCATTGAAGATGACTCCCATAAGTACTTGTAAATTTTCTTGGAGGATTTCAACCTCCACAAGCAAAATAATATTTCGGATGATGCTATCCGGCTGCGAGTGTTCAAATACTTATTGGCTGGTGAGACAAGGGATTGGATGCATAGGCTCCCTCTAGACTCAATTCATACTTTGAAAGAGAACTATATTTTGATCCTATGGGGTTTTAACCCAATGGATGAATTTTCTACGTTTCAACCATGAGTATGATCTATGCATGTTTGTATTATAGATTTATGATTCATGGGATAGTTTTACAATGTTTACAATTAAAAGTCATGTTTTCAAGTTTTATAAATTATGATGCCCATCCATGAGAAGTTCATGAAATTTGAGATCTATAATGTATGTTCAAGTATGATAAGATATTTATGAGAATAGCATGTTTTCAATTTACCCATGTATGTGATAATGTTTTTAAGTGAATCAAGTATTTTCAAGCATGTTTAAGTATTGGGCAAGCCTATAAGTTTATGTATGATTTATGACTTCATGAATTAGCTTACCACATGGTTTTAGAGTCAAGACTCCTAATTATGTTCAGCTTGTGGTACGGTTTGAGCCAAAGCTCCTCATGTATGATTTCAGATTTTATGTTTATATGATTATTCAGCTTCAGCACTAGACGATGGTCAGCTTCGTTGAAAAACGATGGTGAGCATATGCATGTTTTTGGGAGTAGCGTCTAGCACCGAGGAAGCTAAGGGTCAGTCAACCCTATGCCTCATAACTATGAGCCAACATAGGTATGATCAGATTATCTGGGACCTTCTTTGTGAGATTTCCCCTGCCCCAAGAGGCGTTTAGCTTCATATACATATCATGGTAGCGTCTTTAGCCCTGGAAAGGCTTTAGACGGCTCTACCCACTTGAGTGTGATAGTCGTAACTACGTAAGCCCTATCGTGGTAATGTCGGTTATATGGCGAGTCTCCCATTATTCCTCATGATTTTATCTATGCATGTTTATCATTCATGATATATATATATATNGTATATGTATGTTCTAAAGGAGGTTTGACCCAAAGTTCATTTTTACTTATGATTATCAGATTTCAGCTTTGGGTCATTCGATTCAGTTATAATTTTAAGTTATGTTCATATCATTATTTCAGAATATAGCATGCATTCCCTACTCTTAGATTCTTATCTTGATTATGTTTCATATTATGAATGTTTTAATGATTTTACTTATTTAAGAGGATTTAGTTAGCTTTGATACTCGATTGATTCCACCTACTGACCGCATACTCTATGCTGTATCATTTTATAATACAGGCTCCCATCTTCAGACTCAGCCCCGTCACTAGCCAGTTCCTGAGTTAGCATCCAGTCTCTATTGGTGAGTCCTCATCTGTTGAGGGCCCCTTTCTATTCAGTTATTTTTATGTATTTTCAGTTAGAGAGTTAGTTGGGGTCTTGTCCTATCAACTCATCAGAATTAGATGCTTTTTTGATATAGATTGTATTCAGATTCAGACTCGTGTTGTAAGTTCAGATTTTATGTTATGTTTAGATTTCCACTATATTTTTTATGATAGATCTTCTGCTTTTATTGGTTAAGTTAGAAGTTATGTTCATTCCTTGGGTAGACTTGGAGCCTCTTGGGGTTCCTTTTCAAATGTCTCGATCCAGGCCGATATTCGGGTCGTGACACCTGACAATGCTTCAGCAAACTGCTTATAAATTATTACTCCAGATTCCGATTGATGCAAGATTAGATGCATTGGAAGAAGACTCAAAGGGATTCAATTTGATGTGCTGGAACACCCAAATATACTTTCTAAAATGGGAGTTATGGTAGTTTAAAGTAGACGCTTGTAGTAACTTTTATGAAGACTCAATCGGTAGGAAGCTCTCAACTCTACTCTAGGCTATAGGTTCCTTATGACCTTCATTTTTACCCAATGCACTTTTCACACTTAATAATTAATCTTAACACCTAGTTTCTGTGAAATTTATCGGGTTTGGGTGTATCCACATACCTAGAACAGTTTCAATCTTAGCCCGAAAATCTAAGGCGTTACAATATCTTAACTCAGGGATAAAACAATGATTTGTATCATCATACCACGGTTCATGGTGATTCTTCTTGTCATGGATTTTGGTACAATTTGTACCACACTATCACGAGTCGTACTAAGACTCTTATTGAGGGGAAATTCCTATTTTTGTGCTAGTTCATACTCCATATCTGGGGTATAGTCTTAGGAACTTTTGGGAGTTACACCAACATTCAAGCAAACTTTATGAGAATAATTTATAATCAACCTCAAAATCAGATAAAAAATTCCATAAACCCTCACAAATGCACCTCTCCATTTCGATAATCCTAAGAATACTCTCAATCTATCAAGAACATATTCTATGTGAATATGTGAGTCTATTGATACTTATATCTCTATACTTCCTCCAAAGTTTAAAATGTCAACCTTATGCCCCAAAGGACAAAACACTAATTTTATTTCAAAATCAGTTTACTCATAACAAAAAGGACTCAAAAATAAAATTTCAGCAAAAATCAAGACTGACCCAGACTCCAAATGATCAATACATGATTTCTCAACTATAGATTTTAAAATGACAATTTTTTGGTTTGAAAAAATTTAGAGTAGGTTCTTTTTACAAATCTGGGGAACAAAACTACGCTTAGTGTATTCAGTCACAGAATGACGTGAACCTCTATGCAATCGGTATCGCATGAAGTCCCCTATACGGTGATCATTACCATAATGTACACCAAGCCTTGCAACACATTATGTTTCATAGTGAGCAAATTTTTCAAAGTTATCCCTACCTCTAACCACGGCACGATCACCAGTCGCAATATATTTCGAGCAATGGCCACCGCATTACACTTCCTGATAAGATCAACAGTTACAAAAATATTTTTTATTTAGGAAAGGCGTGCAAAACTTCTTGTAACAAACTAGGTTCAACAAGAAGTTTGATGCATTAGGATTTAAATATGAGCACAGTGTCAACCAGTACCACACACTCTTATTAACATCACACTGTTTATGCAAATTTACTCCTTTCAGTGGTTCAACCCTTCGTGTGGAAATGCTTAGTACTACTATAATATAACACTTTTTTAATGTTAGTAGCAATGCTTTGAAGAAAATATATACAAAGTTGAAAGTTTCTTGTGTAACAAAATAAAGCCCACACAATATAAGTGTCTTATTCATTTGACATTAGAATAATACATGTTGATAAATTTTTAAGTTTAAAATTTTTAAAAATTTTAAATTTTATTTTAACTATAAATAAACATGACTAGTGTATGAACTAATAACATCTTCAAATATAGAAATGAATCATTCCTTTATTTATCTCTTCAATCTAAGCAGGAATTATTTTAATCTTTTTTGGGAAAAAATTATAGCTTATGGATCAAAAAATTTAAATTTATCGTCTTAACCTAAAATATATTATCCTTTTAAGTGAAAGATATTATGTAATTGTTCAAAGACCGAATCTTAATTTAAGTTAAAAATAATAAAATTAAAATCTAAAAAAGAATATTACCAAATAAGTAATTAATTAAATAAGAAATAAAAGAGATTAATAATAGAAAATGATTTTAAAGATTTTTTTGCTTATTAATGATCTTGACAATCACAAAATGTCTTTAATAAGAGTTGACCAAGTATAGATTTTTCTGAATTTATCTTATTCAATATTATTCTAAATATGGTTAGAACTACTTTAGGAAAAATAATTAGAACTTTTTTATAAGAAAAGATAAAAAATCGATCTTCACAACCCTGAAACTCGTTATAAATAGTGGCTTCTCAACAAGAAATAGGGAAAAAGCACAATACTTGTCCGAATGTTGCTGGTATTGAGAGTTGATAATTGCAAATAAGGAAATGTGTGTATGAATAATGAGAACATGTCCTTACTTGTGATTATCAAATCACAATATCAACAACTTTAGAACAAGATTATGTGTGTTTCTTGTTTCTTGTTGAGGAACCATTATTTATATTAAGCTTTAGACTTCTTAGTGTATGTGTTCAATCTTTCCACCAAAAACTTCATTATTTTTTTTTCTTCAGAAAATGCCTTGAGTAGATTAATAATAAATCTATATAAGATGATATTAGAAAGTCATTTACATGAACAACTCTTTATTAACAATTTTCTTGATATTTATGAAAAATAATAACGAAAAACATGAAATTTTCTATGGGTTGTTAAATTTCTCAATTATGTCCCGTTTAAAGAATTAAAATATTTGGTATACACTTTATTGATTTTTCTTTTAAAATTCTTATATAAGAAAGTTCAGTCATGGAATAATGACACAATCCACTTGGACGGTTCGTGCGGGCACCTACATCGACTCAAACTCGATAGGAGATCCCCTTTTTGAACAACATATAAAAATATTTAAGATTCTTATTAACATACATAAATCAACAATTCTTAAATGTCATAGAAAAATTCTTCCGAAAACCATGACTCTCCCAAGATCTAGTCTAGACAGGTATAAAAACTCTACTTGGAAAACTGAAAAAATTACATGACACGGCTTCGCCTACGGAGAGAATGCAGAAGCTGATATTGAGTATCGCCTCGTCAACCATGAAACTGCAAATCACCTGCCACAATCTACACCCAAAAAAAGTGCATCAGGGTAGTATCAGTACACCACATGTATTAATAGGCATAATCGACTAACTAGGATTAGTGCACACAACAATATATAATTAATATGAAATTACTTAACCTTTACTATCGATAACAATATACACATAGGCTATGTCCAATTCTATATTAGTTCACCTTACTTCTATATACGTACTATAAATTCAATTATAAACTCCTCAACTCCCCAATTCCTACACTAGTACCATCATCTTGCTGCGGTGGTGATTTGGCCGCTGCCGCGATCCCATGGTAGAAAAAACACACACCCTTAGGCATAACCTGCTTAAGTGATAGCTTGATACTTGTATTCCTCTATTTCAAGACCCTTTTTATGTTTGATGTCCCTTTACCCATTACCTACTTCAATTTCCATTAACTAAGCCTATTTCGGCTACTCCCGATTCATTCAATTACTTCACGACATTATACTTAGCCGATTATCTATTATTCAGCCCTTGTTAACCATAAACAACCATACTATCTTTCACAAATCTCATCTCTACATTTATTAGTGGAACCACTCCCACAGTCAAGACTAACCCATCACTTGTCGTGTTAGATAACTAATAAATATACATGAAAAATTTAGAAATATATCAACAGGTATTGTACTATTGGAAAACAAATTGATTACAATAGCATCAACCAAATATATAATTAAGACCATTCAATAAATTACTCTTAGGAGTTTATTATCATGCTCTAGTGTTGTACTAATCATATTATACTAGTATTGATTATCTATACATGCAAACGTTTCTCTATGCAGAAGTTCCACAGGGCAATGCAAGATTATTTTCCAAAAGTGTCTTAGCAGAAATGGCATGCAACAACTATAGGGATCAAAAATGGCTTTTTTATTTTTTTTGTTGTGGAACTAGAAAGATTATACACACAAAAGACACAATATGATTTAGGTGTCATGCAATGAAATGCAATTACCAAATGAACCTACCAATATATGATGTGTCGGGAATTAGCGACATATCTTGCTTCATTTTATAGCATTTTTCATGTCCTTAGGAGTTAAATTAAGTGGAAACTAACCTTATTATGTTATGTTTCAGGAACTCAAGCAATGAAAAGATAAAAGGAGTTTAGCCAAAAAAATTGCTAAAAGGATGAGGAACAAATGAATCGTCGGTCTGAAAGACAGTTTGCATCATCTATCGTCCATTCCCAGCTGCAAATTCCCAAAACCAAGAAAATAGGGTCCTTAAAATATGGAAGGATGGATTTTCTTCCCAAAGGAAGGTCCGTCAATTGAAGAATTGACTCGAGCTAAGTAGAATGAGATTCCTAAAGTACGACGCAACATACAGACCGTCTTTCTGTCCCTATAAACTTGACACTCAAAAGATTGAATTAAAAGAGCTTTTTGGGACATAGTACAAATACATTTTTCTGATTATTATTAAGGAACTTTTTCATTATTCAGTACATACTTAGAGTAGAGAGCATAAATTTGCTAGTTTGTCCAAGTTTTCAAAGTAGACTTGTAACTTGAAGATTTTAATTCAACTATTAAAGATATGAATTTCAATTGGTAATCATGTCTAACTACTTAAATTTTCTTCTTCTTCTTACTATGGGTAACTAAATCCAGATCTAGGGTTATGAATTCAATGGGTTGTGAACCCTAATGATCCCAATTTAGTAAAATTAAGTTTGGGCTTATGAACATTTGATTGATTTATGCTTTGTAATGTGTGATTGGTGATGAGAATCATCCAGTCCTGTCCAATTACCTTTATGAGGCTTGAAAGAGAAAATTTAGCTTCGGTTAGCATCAATCAATAATAACTCAAGAAATAACCCTTGTTTAATAGATTCTCTTTGACATAGGTTGAATTACAATTTGCAAAAAGCAATTAGGTAGAAGGGAGTTCTCTTTAATTTGACAAAATAAAAATAGATTGACACCTATGGTGATATTCAAAGATACCCATGGATTGCCTAAGTAAATTGATTTCATATTTATCCCTAACCCATTCTTAATCATTCCATATTGGGTGATTTTGGGGGACTAATCTATATTTGGGTCCTCTTCCCTAGAATAATCTCTAATCTATTACAACCCTAACATATTGCACTTCTTAGTCGTAATTAAATTTTCCTTTTCTTAATTCGAATAAACTCTAATCTTGTAATACTTTATTGTCTAGTACTAGATAGTCTGGACTTTGAGTAGCTTTGTGGGGTTCGACCCAACTCCTCGTTGGCTTCTATATTTGTTGCGATCATTTATGCTACTTGATATTGGATGTACATTTGAATGACATCAAATATTATGCCGCCGTTATTGGGGACTACATCATAAGCCTTTTCTAGTTCTAACTGTCTAGTTTTCTTACTTAGATCAGTTTTGTACCTCTTCTTTTTGTTTTTGTCTCTTGTTGTTGGATCATGCACGCTCTTCTGCCCAGAGATTTGAAAAATATGTTCGTAGATGTAAATAAGGAAGTTGACTATTCAAGCGCGATCGTCCCACCAAGGGTAAATGCTATGTCATTCAAGATTGACCGAAGCATTTACTATGCCTAAGGTAGAGGGATAGTTTTGCAACTCCATGGACGATGACTCCCATCAACACTTCTAAATTTTCTTGGGGGAGTTTAACCTCCACAAGCAAAATAATATTTTGGATGATGCTATCCGGCTACGAGTGTTCAAATACTTATTGGCTGGTGAGACAAGGGATTGGATGCATAGACTCCCTACCAAAAACTCAATTCATACTTTGAAAAGATCGATATGTTGATCCTATGGGGTTTTAACCCAATGCATGAATTTTCTATGTTTCTACCATGAGTATGATCTATGCATGTTTGTATTATAGAATTAAGATTCATGGGAAAGTTTTACAATGTTTTCAATTAAAAATCATGTTTTCAAGTTTTATAAATTATGATGCCCATCCATGAGAAGTTCATGAAGGTTGAGATATATAATGTTTGTTCAAGTATGATGAGATATTTATGATTATAGCATGTTTTAAATTTACCCATGTCTGTGATCATGTTTTTAAGTGAATCAAGTATTTTCAAGCATGTTTAAGTATTGGGCAAGCTCATAAGTTCAAGTATAATTTATGACTTCATGAATTAGCCTACCACATAGTTTTGGAGTCAAGACTCCCAATTATGTTCCGCTTGTGGTATGGTTTGAGCCAAAGCTCCTCATGTATGATTTCAGATTTTTTTTGTATATGATTATTCAGCTTCGTCACTAGAAGACGGTCAGCTTCGTTTAAAAACGATGGTGCGAATATGCATGCTTTTTGGAGTAGCGTCTAACACCGAGTAGGCTAAGGGTCAGTCAATCCTATGCCTCATAACTACGAGCCAACGTAGGTATGATCAGATTATCTGGGACTCCTTTGTGAGCTTTCCCCTACCCCAAGGGGCCTTCAACTTGATATCGATATCATGGTAGCGTCTTTAGCCCTGGAAAGGCTTTAGATGGCTCTACCCACTTGAGTGTGACAGCCGGAACTACGTAAGCTCTATTGTGGTAATGTCGGTTATGTGACGAGTCTCCCATTATTCCTCATGATTTCATCTATTCATGTTTATCATTCATGATTTAT
>JACEIK010004798.1:21721-55185 GCA_018107945.1 Datura stramonium
ATATATATGGCCTAAAGGAGGTTTGACCCAAAGTTCATTTTTACTTATGATTATCAAATTTCAGCTTTGGGTCATTCAATTCAGATATGATGTTCAGTTATGTTCAGATCATGATTTTAGAAAATAGCATGCCAACCCTATACTCAGATTCTTATCTTGATTATGTGTCATATTATGAATGTTTTAATTATTTTACTTATTTAAGAAGATTTAGTTTCCTTGCATACTCGATTCATTCTATGAACTGACCGCATACTCTATCCTGTATCATTTTATGATACAGGCTCCGATCTTCAGACTCAGCCCCGTCACTAGCCAGTTCTTGAGTTAGAATCCAGTTTCTATTGGTGAGTCCTCATCTTTCGAGGGCCCCTTTCTATTCAGTTATGTGTACATAGTTTTAGTTTCAGACTTAAAGAGTTAGTTGGGGTCTTATCCTATCAACTCATCAGAATTAGATGCTTTTATGACATAGATTGTATTCAGATTCAAACTCATGTTGTAAGTTCAGATTTTATGTTATGTTTAGACTTCCACTATATTTATTATGATAGATCTTCCTCTTTTATTTGTTAAGTTAAAAGTTATGTTCATTCCATGGGTAGACATGGAGCCTCTCGGGGTTCCTTGTCACGTGTCTCGATCCGGACGTATATTCGGATCATGACACCTGACAATGCTTCAGCAAACTGCTTATAAATTTTTACTCTGAATCCCGATTGATGCAAGGTCAGATGCATTAGAAGACGACTCAAAGGGATTCAATTTGAAGTGCTGGAACACCAAAAAATACTTTCTAAAATGGGAGTTATAGTAGTTTAAAGTAGACGCTTGTAGGAACTTTTATGAAGACTCAATCAATAGGAAGCTCTCAACTCAACTCTAGGCTAGAGGTTCCTTATGACCTTAATTTTTACCCAATATACTTTTCACACTGAATAATTAATCTTAACACCTAGTTTCTCTGAAATTTATCGGGTTTGGGTCTATCCACATACCTAGAACAGTTTCAAACTTAGCCCGAAAATCTGAGGCATTACAATATCTTAACTCACGACTGAAACAATGATTTGTATCATCACACCATGGTTCATGGTGATTCTTCTTGTCATGGATGTTGGTAAAATATGTACCACACAATCATGAGTCGTACTAAGACTCCTATTGAAGGGAAATTCCTATTTTTATGCTAGTTCATACTCCATATCTAGGGTACAGTCTTAGGAACTTTTGGGAGTTACACCATCACTCAGGCAAACTTTATGAGAGTAATTTGTAATCAACCTCAAAATCAGATAAAAAATTCCATAAAACCTAACAAATGTGCCTCTCCATTTCGATAATCCTAAGAATACCTCTCAATCAATAAAGAACATACTCTATGTGAATATGTGAGTCTATTGATACTCATATCGCTATACTTCCTCCAAAGCTTAAAATGTCAACCTTATGCCCTGAAGGTCAAAACACTAATTTTACTTCAAAATCAGTGTACTAATAACAGAAAGGTTTCAAAAATAAAATTTCATAAAAAATCAAGACTGACCTAGACTCCCAATGATAAATAGATGATTTCTCAACTATAGATTTTAAAATGACAATTTTCTATTTTGAAAAAATTTAGAGTAGGTTCATTTTACAAATCATACCACAAGCTGAAAGATAATTGGGAATCTTCGCTCCAAAACCATGTGGTACGCTTAATTCGGAAAATCATAAATCATAATTGAATGTGTGGGCATTGGCCAATACTTTCACATGCTTGAATATACTCAATTCACATCAAAAACCTGATTATAAACGTGGGTAGCTTGAAAACATACTTTTCATCATAATATCTTATCACAATCATGCATTCATCACAAATCTCATCTTTCATGAACTTCTCATCAATGGGCTTTTTAATTCATAAAATCTTGAAACATGATTTTTAATTGAAAACGATATAAAACTTGCCCATGAAGAATAATTCAATAGTAGAAACATATTTAGATCATACCCATGTAGAGAAATTAGGAATTTCATGCATTGGGTTAAAACCCCATAGATTAGACATAGGAAATTTATGATTTAGATAGGGATTGGGCATGGGTGTGAAAGGATTCACCCACTTATAACCCGACATACCTGATTATAGCTGATTCTTACACTTCCTTGAATGCCCAAGAAGAAATTGAAGAGAACCTTGAAGGATTTTCCTTGATCACCTCTCTAGACTATCAATCTTGCATGCATGAATGAAAGTGGACTAAAATGAATTTAACCCTCTTAAAAGTCATAATTCATAACTCAAAACAATGTAGTTTAGGCCTTAGGATCATAGGAATTAAGGAAAAGCCCTTACTAAATTTGCAGAAAATAACTGCCAGTTAGTGCCCACGAGGGACATGACGACTCGTCACCCCTGGCCACGACTCGTGGCATCATCCATTGAGTACACTGCTTATCATGTCATCTAGGCTCATCACGGTTGGCTCCACGATTCGTTGTTGTTGATCACGACTCGTGGTCACCACTCGTAATGTACACTGCCTCAATCTCAATTAAACTTTACCTTGCTGGTCACGACTTATCCCATGATTCATGGTGACTGACCACGACTAGTGGGGTCCTTCCGTCATGCCTTCTTCTTTCTCTTTTCTCACTCACCACTCCTCACGACTGACCTAAAGAGTTGTGGGGCCTGACCACGACTTGTGGTCATGTCCGTGGGGAGTCCAATTTTCAAATTCCAAAATCATCTCCTGAGCCTCACCACGAGTCACATCACAACTCGTGGGCTGCTCACACGGGTCACCATAATACTAGTTCTGTGCCTGATGCTAGTTTTAAACTTTTCTCCGTTTTAACTCCTGGGTTTGATCTTTGGGCTTTCGGGGTATAACAATATCTCCCCATTAGGAACATTCATCCTTGAATGTTGGAAAACATATAGAAAAGCAGAGAAATGCAGTCATCATATTTAAATACTGATCATTTATGCCGAAAACTGACGTAATGACTACCTCCAATTCAAACTACATAGGTGAACATAATTCATGATTCATAGATACATCCATATACATAAAAGGAACTTGGGCACATGAACTGATCATGAAAACTAATTCGAGTTTGAGAGAAAAACTGATACCTCAAGCTGGAATTGAGCCGACAGAGAATAAATGTGGGTATCTAGCCATCATGTCTGATTCGACTTCCCACGTAGCTCCTTCAACATGCTGATTCCTCCACGAAACTTTAATTGAAGCTACTTCCTTATTCCTTAGCCTTCGAACTTGACGATCCAGTATTTCTATCGGAACCTCCTCATAATTGAGGTTGTCTTTCACACCAACACTGTCCACCAGGACAACTAGAGCTAGATAACCCAAACACTTCTTTAATAGTGATACATGAAATAGGATGCACGAAAGCTAATCCTAAGGGCTACTCTAATTTGTATGCTGCCTTGCCAACCCATTTCACAATTTGATAAGGGACAATATAATGAGGGCTGAGTTTTCCTTTCTTTCCAAACCGCATCACCCCCTTCATGGGAGATACCTTCAGAAACACCAAATCATCCACATTGAATTCTAATTCCCTCCTTCTCACATCGACATAGGTCTTTTGGCGATTTTGAGCTGTTTTCAACCTGTCCCGTATGAGCTGAACCTTTTCCATAGCCTCGTGTACTGAATCTGGTCCTATCATTATTGCTTCACCGACCTCAAACCAACCAATGGGCGACCTACATCTCCGCCCATAGAGAGCCTCAAACATAGCCATCTGAATACTAGAATGGTAGTTGTTATTTTATGCAAACTCGATAAGAGGCAAATGATCATCCCAACTACCTTTGAAGTCAATCACGCATGCTCTAGACATGTCCTTGAGATTCTGAATTATCCACTCCGCTTGACCATCCGTTTGCGGGTGAAATGCTGTGCTGAGCTTAACCTGAGTACCAAGTCCTTTTTGAAATGACATCCAAAATTGAGAGGTAAATTGTGTACCTCTTTCTGATATGATGGATAAGGGCACTCCATGCAATTGAACTAGCTCCCAGATATATAGTTTGGCATAGTCCTCCACCGAATCCGTGGTTTTGATCAGAAGAAAATGAGCGGCCTTGGTCAATTTGTCTTCAACAACACAAATGGACTCATATTGTCATCAAGTGTAAGGCAACCCCATGATGAAGTCCATGTTGATACCTTCCCATTTCAAAGTAGGAACACTGATATCCTGAAGCACACCTCCTGATCTCTGATGTTCAA
The DNA here is from genome assembly GCA_018107945.1 of Datura stramonium. Lineage (NCBI taxonomy): Eukaryota > Viridiplantae > Streptophyta > Magnoliopsida > Solanales > Solanaceae > Datura > Datura stramonium. The sequence continues at coordinate 25,981 of JACEIK010004798.1, forward strand.
CCTTTACTTGCTTGCAGTTTGGACACTTAGCTACAAATTATACTCCTTCTTCATGTCATTCCACCAATAAACTTCCCGTAAGTCACGGTACATATTGGTGGCACCTGGATGGATAGAATACCTGGATCCATGAGCCTCGTGCAACTTCCGTCTCCTCAAATCATCAACATCTAGAACACATAAGTGACCCTGGTACCAAAGCACACCATCTCCCCCTTTGGAGAAGACCTCTACCTTCTGATTTTGAACTGCTTCCTTTAACTTTACCAAAATCGAGTCTTATTGTCTAGATTTTACATTAGTCACCAATGATGATTTTGATCCATTCTGAACAACACTGCTATCGGTCAAGTCAACCAACCTAACTCCCAACCTTGCGAGTTGATGCACATCCTTCACCAACTCCTTCTTCCCTTCACTCACATGAGATACACTCTCCATAGAGAGTCTTCTAAGTGCTTCTGCCACTACATTGGCTTTACCCATATGGTAAAGCACACTCATATCATAGTCCTTGAGTAGCTCCAACCACCTCCTTTATTGAAGATTTAGATCCTTCTAGGTAAACACATATTGTAAGCTATTATGGTCTATAAACATATCCACATGGACCCCGTACAAATAATGTTGCCATATCTTCAATGCGAATACCTCCGTGGCCAATTCAAGATCATGGGTCGGGTAATTCTTCTCGTGAACTTTTAGCTGTTTGGAGGCATATGCTATAACCTTCCCATTCTACGTCAACACACACCCAAGTATAATCCTTGAAGCATCACAATACACCATGAACCCATCGGTACCCTCCGGTAGAGTTAACACTGGTGCTGAAGTAAGTCGAGCCTTCAACTCTTGAAAGCTCCTCTCACAAGCTTCAGACCATTGGAATTTCACCTTCTTCTGGGTAAATTTGGTGAAAGGTGTTGCAATCAATGAGAAACCTTTCACAAATCTCCGATAATAACCAGTTAAGCCCAAAACTATCTGAAGGATTCACCAGTCTAGGCCAATTCTTCACTGCCTCTATTTTCTGAGAATCCACCTTTATGCCCCCACTTGATACCACATGGCCTAAAAATGCCATTGAGTTCAACCAAAAGTCACACTTGATGAATTTGGCATATAGTTAGTGATCCTTGAGCGTCTGCAACACTACACTCAAATGAGAGGCATGCCTATCCTCGCTCCGAGAGTATATCCAGATATCGTCAATAAACACAATCACAAACATATCCAGGTATGGCTTGAACACCCTGTTCATCAAGTCCATAAAAGCTGCAGGAGTATTAATTAGTCCAAAAGACATAACTATNCCTTACTATTTATAATACCCCGGAAGTGCGTAGGAGTAGACCCAGAAGTGGAAAGTTGAAAACTGTAGAAAATAGGGAAAAATATCTTAGGATGGGTCAAGGTACGACTCCTAGTGTCATACCACGGGTCATTTTACTGAGTCGTGGTTAGGTTCAGGTTGGGTGACCGTGTAAACCACGGGAGACATGACGACTTGTTGTGGGAAACAACGAGTCATTATTGACAATTGTGGAAAGGAATTGGGTTCTTCAGGTGGCATACAACGGGCGTCCCAATGACCCATTAGAATAAACCACGAGTCGTTGGTTGTGGTCGTGGTTGGAGGATCGAGTTTTCCAGTAGGCTTGACGGGGGGAAACAACAATTTGTTGGTTATAGTGACGGGTCGTGGTCTGACCCGTTAGGAGATGAGATGCCAAGGTTCTAGGGGCTAACCACGGGCGATGTAATGAGTCTTGGGTTGAAGGAACGATTTTCCTGACGATCCGCTGTTTGATTTTGAGAATGGGTCATCAACAGTGTATACAACTAGAGACATGACGAATCATTGTTGGTTCCCACAATCCGTTAGTACCACTTGTGGGTTCCATCCATCCAATTTTTGGGGTAGGTTAACTAAGGGTATTTTTGACTTTTTCACGATATAAGGCCCTAAACTACGTCATTTTGGATTGGGAAAACTGGGTTTTTTAAGAGAATGACCTATTCTAAACTCTCATTTATGCATGCAAGTATTTTGATGGGTGATTTAAGGGGATTTCTAGTTTTTTACTTCAATCCTAAGAAGGGTTTGAATTTGATAATTCTAGGTATGTAAGGCTATCAATGGGTGAATCCTTCCACACCCATGCTCCTACTGTATGATTTACTTAAAATTTATTTAAAACTCACGGGGTTTTGTATTTAATTTATATGTTTGGTGATTTTGAAATATTATCATAATCTATGTATTTTGATCATATTTTTATATTTAAATTGATATTAATGTTGTTGATTTTGATTTCTAAGCAATTAATCTTAATTATGCATGCCCCATGATGAATCGATTTATGGCCTATTATTTCCATTATTGATATTCAAAAGCCCAGCATGATTTATGATTCGAAATATGAATTTATTTAAATACCTATTATGATTTTATGATTCTCAATTTATATGTATGAACTACAAGTATTCATGAAACCTATGATTTATGAATTATGTTTTTGGCTGACTCACGGGCCTCATGTCATGGCTAGTTCACATATGTTCAACCATGTTTATGATTATCATGATTTAACTAGCCCATGAACTCATGTATGTATTATTATGAGCACTATATATGTTTTGGGAGTAGTATCAAACACCAAGTAGGCTTGGGGCTTAGGTTAAGCCCGGAATCTCATGAACTACTTGCCACCGTAGGTATGTTAGAACCCCTTTCATGTTTTTCCCTAGCCCAAATAGCCCTTTTCATGTGTGATAACTCCCTTCATGGTTCTTACCCTTGGCAAGGTATGAACACCCTCCCGACTAGGGATACAAGTCAGGCTTCATGTGTGCTCATATGGGGTATGTCGGTTAAGAGAATCTCCCATTATTCCTCATGATTTATCCATGTTATGATTATGTATGTTGGCTCAAGTTATGTTAAGTAAGGCTCTCCTATTATGATTATGACCATGTTTATGTTATGAATGTTTTAAAAACCTTGAGCTATATAATATGTTATAACGATTTATAATATGAGCATTCTGCCCTAATCTTATTATTTTTGATGAACTTTGTATATGTTTTGAATTTCCATTTTACTTACCTTGCATACTCAGTACATTTCACTTACTGACCACATACTTTCTATGTTGTATCATTTCATGATACAGGTCTCAGTTCTCAGGCTCATTCTCACCCGTAGCTAGTTTCAGCCTTGCTCTCAGCGTACTTGGTGAGTCCTCATATTCTGAGGGCTACATGTTCGCACCCTATGTTATTTCTTTTAGTTTCGGGATATTGGATTAGTTGGGGAGCTGTTCCATCAATTCGCCTTTCATGATTAGAGGCTTATCAGACTACGAGTTGTGTTCCGCTGTATTGTATAAGTCTTGTACTATTTTTCTCTTATGCTATGTTATAATTATGTTCTTTATGTTAAGTCTTCCACTAATGTGATTGAATAATATGTATGCTCATGCCATGGGTTTACTTGGGGTCTCTCGGGGCTCCTGGTCTCGTGTCTTCGATCCGGGTGTATGTTTGGGTTGTGACAAACTTGTTATCAGAGCCATAGGTTTATGTGTCCTAGGGAGTCTGAAGGTCACGTTAGGTAGAGTCTTTTTCATGGGTGTGAATCGTGCCATACCTATGATGAAAAGGCTACTAGATGTTTAGGAAATGTTCCTTTCTTTAATGATCTATTTCGTGCGATGAAAAGTCTCCCTATTCTTATAACTCGTGCTATACGCGTGTGCAGAATCATGTCTTCTTAGAACAATAATGGGAGTCAATCAGTGCCACCAGATCCAATGGATTCCATACAAGTTACTGATGCGAAGCTCGGAGCCGCTCTCAGAATATTGATGCGAGCTATGATCACCCAGCCTAACCAGCAAGCTATCGCACAAGTGAACCCTACCGGGGAGGCAGCAACTACTAGGATTCAAGGACTCTTGACTGAGAGCCCGCCGGAGGTTGGTGACTCAGGTGTGGTTGGGGAATGTAGAGGGATCAAGAGGGGAAACAAGAGGCCTGGGGTCGGAAACCTTAAGAGATCCCAACAAGGGTCGAGTAATGGGAGTCACTCTCAAACCCGCCAGAAGACTCTAGTCCAAGCTAGGGGGTACAAGCCTCGTGCGAGGGAGATTACTTACCTAAATTGCAGGTGTTATGGAAAGAACCACCGAGGGAAGTGCTTGGCAGGTTCAGATGTTTGTTTTTATTTTGGCCAACTCGGTCATAAACACAAGGATTGCGCTTCAGCCAACCGAGGTGGTCGGAAAGGTCGTGCTATGAATCCTCCTCCATCAACTCCAGCAAATTTCCCACCTCAGCAGCACAGGTTATCAAAAGCGAGGGCGGTCAACCGCAGATATAGTCTCAGGTATGTCACAAGTTATTCCCTCATACCTATCATGAATGTTAGTTCTGAGGACTACTATAAGAGGTACAATTCCCTTTAAGCATTATAAGATGAGATTATCACATGATAGGTGAGGAAATGGTAAGTGAGGACCCAGTCATGTCTTCAATTTCTAGTAAGGGAGTCCTATGGATAACATTTGGGGGTAGTCTCTCCTTTCTTCTTTAGATGTTCCCTTGCGTATCACTTGATGCTACGCTCGAATCACGGTTATGTTTAGAACCCTAAGATGATAGGCAACCTCGTCCATCTAGATCTCAATATTATTGTTTTGTTTCATGTCATGACTCTCGCTACGTATGTGAACCCATGTTTCTTAGCACACTCAGTCCTATAAATTCTGTCCCTAAATTTTGTTCTATTGGCTCATGAGATGGTGCTATATCGGGTATATGCCAAGGTTAGACTTCCTATACGATTAGTGCTCATGATTCTCTTACTATAAACCCTAAGGATGTTTCCCATGATGGAGATGCTGGTTAAGACGTGTAGGTTCAGGAGAACTCCCTATCCCTACTATAGATGTCAGACCTAGTATAGGAAGCCCAGTTATTAAGCATGCCTGGAAGTGTAGCAAGCCACATGGTGATGTTGTGATTGTCGATCTGTTTTCCTAGGATGAACCTTTCCGTATTATTCTTCTATGTTTCATGACTGCAGAAGTGAAAGACTTCATTCTGAGATGATTTAATGAAGAATTGGATGAGACTTTCAATTTTGAAGGGCTTGAAGTTTGAGGGTTGACCAAAGTCAACAACCTAGGTTGTCAAGCTTGAAATTGGATTATGAGAGTTTGGTTGGTTTTGGGTTGTGAGTTATGATTTAGTTGGGTGGTTTGCAGCGATTACGAGGTTATTCTAGAGTGATTTGAACCTCGGGTTGAATTTATATGTTTTGAGGAAGCTAGATATGACCATGATAATGTCGGGGACAAGCAACTTTACGTGGGTAACTTGGTGTTTTCAACTGGCCTAGACTGGGTTTTAGGATTGGAATGCGTATCAGAGCTGTGGCAAGAGAATTTCGGATGAATGTCGGATGAACTAGAGTGCACTGTGTATTTGTCATGATCTTAGGCATAAGAGATAAAGACTCAAGAGTTGGGAACCGCAGGATTCTTGACAGGAATTGTAGGAGTTAGATTGATCGACACGACCGATGGCGGCATTGTTGTGCAGAATGGGTCAGAATCGTGTCATGACCCGAACGGAGGCCCGAATTGTAGACATAGGACAAGGGACCCCGAGGGACCCTAAGTCGACCCATAGCATAAGCATACAACTAACTCATTCGAAAACTGAAGAAAACACGAATATAATCTCAGTGGAAGTCTAAAGAAACGTCACATAAGAATAAACATACGAAACTGAATACATGACTAAGACTGAAAAGATTCTAATCTGGACGAGCTGATGGGACAAGACCCCAACTAGCTCCACAATGCTGAAACATAAATATATAGAAGAAACTGAAAGTCTGGTCATTGAAGAATGAGGGCTCACCAACTCTGAATAGGTGCAACTTTGAATAAGCTGACTAAGATCGGGGCTGAAGGTATGAGCCGGGTCTAGTATCATGAAAATAATACAACATAGAAAGTATGCGGTCAGTACGTAAAATGTACTGAGTATGCAGGGTAAGTGAAACCGCTATAATAAGTAAAATCATATGACCAAATCATTTCATAACATAAGCTTTTAGAAAACTGAGAGAACTCACATGCATTCTTTCGAAATCATAATCCCTTCATGATATGACAATGCATAACTTTAAAATATTAACTAATTCGAATGACTCAAAGTGGAGATGCAGCATTTATAAAAAAGATGAACATTGAGTCAAACCTTACTTTTAGAATATGCATGCATACATAGCGATCATGATTACTGAATATGCAAATCTGATTCATATGGAAAATAGGAGACTCGTCACTTAACCGACATACCACGATAGAGCTTACGTGGTCCCCACTATGACACTCAAGTGGGCAGAGCCGTCTAAAACCTTTCCAGGGTTGAGGACGCTACAATGATATCGATATCAAGCTCATGGGCCATTAAGGCCGGGATATCTCACAAGGGAGGTCCCAAATATAATAGAATCAACCTACATTGGCGCGTAGTTCTGGGGAATAGAGTTGTCGACCCTTAGCCCACTCGATGCTAGACGCTTCTCCCAAAACATGAAATGCTCTACATCGTATAAATACGAAGCTGAACATCGTCTAGAAACAAAGCTCAACATGAAATCATGCATAAACTCAACATTACTTGGAAATGAACTTAACATCGTCTATTGACGAAGCTCAACAATGAAATCATGCTTAGTCTCAACATCGTATGAAACGAAGCTCAATGACAACATACATCTCAATTATGAATTCAAGCATATGGGAAGCTTTACTATGAAACATACCACAAGCTCAAAGAATAGTGGGGTCCTTTACTCCAAAATCGTGTGGTAATCCTACTTTAGAAATATCACTTCATCATCATCAATATAAGGGTCTTTCACAAAACCTTATCATGCTTGAACTCATTCAATTTGTTTCAAAACATGATAATTTGGGAGATTTAACTCCAAACCGAGGTAATAGAGTCAATTAAAGAAAATCATCATTCATACTCAACATCAGGCACTACCTAAAGCTTCATCAAACTTGACTATACTAGATTTATATCCAATACTTCGATTATAGACATGGGTAACTTAGAACATGCTTTTCATCATAAAAATCTCATCAACATCATACATTCATCGAAAATATCTTCTTTATGGACTCCCTACCTATGGGCCTTTAATTTCATAAAACTAGAAAATTTAAGTTTAATTGAAAATACTTTAAAAATCTGCCCATGCTTCATATTAAATACTAACAACATAAACAATGCATACCCATGTATAAAGATTGAGAAAATATGCAATTGGGTAGAGACCCACACTTGATCATAGGAGATTTATTCGAATAGGGAGGAATTGGGCATGGGTGTGGAAGGAGAACACCCATTAAAACCCTACATACCTAGAAATGAGAAATTGTATCACCCTTTAATTGCCCAAGATCAGATTCCAAAGGAAATCTTGAATTTGGCCTTGAATCACCTCCTTCAAGCCTTCAACCTTGCATGCATGGGGAGTATGCAGTTAGAATAGGTCTTCCCCTACTAAAACCCCTTCAAAACGAGCCTTAAATGATGTAGTATAGAGCCTTAAGACTAGGAATGACAGAAATGTCCTTACTAAAATCACAGAAAAACCTACACTGGACGATCCCACGGTTGAACCAACGGACCGTGGGAAGATATCACGACCCGTGGTAAACGCCCGTGGTCTAGACTGCCAAACTTCCCGGTTTCTAATTTACACCCACGGATCAATAGGACGAGTAGTCCATACAACAAACAGGCCGTGGTTTCAAACCGTCTTAGCCACTGCCTAGATCCACTTCCTTCCCATGACCACTAACAACGGCTCGTGCCTTCTCACAACAGGTCATGGTGACGCCTGTGGTCCAGACTACCACCAGGCCTGGCTTCACACCATGACCACATACAATGGCTCATGGTTTGCTACCAGGAGTCGTTATGTGGATCGTCCTGGAACATTTTTCCTAGATTTCTGCATTTTAACTTTTTAAGTCCCCAGGTTTAATCCTAAGAACTTCTAGGGTATTACGATATCTCCCTCTTGGGAACATTTGTCCTTGAATGTAGGAAACAATCAGAAAACAGAAACATGCAATTATCATAATAAATTATCGATTATTTAAGCCAAAAACTGACAGAAAGACTACCTTCATTTCACACTATACAACTGAACTTGATTCACCAATCATACACACATCCACATACATAAAAGAAACTTACGCACAAAGTTCAAACATTAAAACTAGTTAGAGTCTAGGTGCTGAACTGATACCTCAAGCTGAAACTGAACCAACAGAGAACAAATGTAGATATTTAGCCATCATATCCGCTTCGGCTTCCCACTTAGCTCCCTCAGCATGATGATTTCTCCACAATAATTTAACTGAAGCTACTTCCTTGTTCCTCAACTTCCAAACTTGGCGATCCAAGATTTCAATGGGAATTTCTTCGTAACTGAGGCTGTCTTTTACCCCAAGGATATCTACAAGAACTACCATGGTTGGATCAGCCAAATACTTTTTCAAAAGAGACACATGAGAGACGGGATGAACCGAAGATAACTTCGATGGAAAGTACAACTCATACGCCGCCTTACCAACTCTTCTCAAAATCTGGTAGGGACCAACATATCGGGGACTGAGTTTCCCTTTCTTCCCAAACCGCGTGACTCCCTTTATGGGAGATACTTTTAGAAATACCCAGTCGTCCACACCAAACACCAAATCTCTTCTGCTCACATCAGCATACGATATTTGACGACTCTGAGCGGTTTTCAACTGGTCCCTTATCAATTGAACCTTCACCACCGCCTCATGAATCCAATATGGTCCTATCATAGCTGCCTCACCGACCTTAAACCATCCGATGGGAGATCTACACCTTCGCCCGTAAAGAGCCTCGAACGGTGCCATTTGGATACTAGAGTGGTAACTGTTATTATAAGAAAACTAAATTAGGGGCAAATGATCATCCCAATTGCCTTTAAAATCCATAACACATGCCCTCAACATGGCCTCAAGAGTCTGGATTGTTCGCTCGGCATGACAATCCATTTGCGGATGAAAGGCCGTGCTGAGTTTGACTTGAGTCCCGAGTCCCTTCTGAAAAGACCTCCAAAATTGAGAGGTAAACTGGGTACCTCTATCTCAAAATGATGGACAAAGGCACCCCATGCAACTAAACTAACTCCTGTATGTCTAACTTGGCATAATCCTCTACTGAGTCGGTAGTTTTGATTGGTAGAAAATGAGCCGCTTTAGTCAACTTGTCCACGATAACCCAAATGGAGTCATATTGCCTACGATTCCGGGGTAAGCCTGTAATGAAGTCCATATTGATCTCTTCCCACATCCAAGTGGGGAGGTAATATCCTAAAGTATGCCTCCGGGTCTTTGATGCTCGACTTTCACTTGCTGACAGTTTAGACATTTCACAACGAACTCCGCAATATCCTTCTTCATACCATCCCACTAATAGATTTCTTGCAAGTCCCAATACATCTTCATGGATCCTGTATGAATAGAATATCTTGTACCATGTGCCTCATATAATATCCGAACTCTCAAATCATCAACATCTGGGACACATAGACAACCCTGATATCGTAGCACACCATCTCCGCCTTGGGAGAAAACCTCCACCTTTTGAATCTGCACCACCTCCTTCAGTTTCCTCAAAATTGGATCCTCATCTAGCCTGGACATAACATCAACCACCAAGGACGATTCTGACCCGTTATGTACAACAACACCGCCATCGGTTGAGTCGATCAATCTAACTCCCAGCCTTGCAAGCCAGTGCATATCTTTAACCATCTCCTTCTCCCCCTCATCCACATGGGACACACTCTCCATTGAGAGCCTACTAAGTGCATCCTCAACCACATTAGCCTTTCCTCGGTGGTAAAGGACACTCATGTCATAGTCCTTGAGTAACTCCAACCACCTCCTTTGCTGAAGATTGAGATCCTTCTGTGTGTACACGTATTGTAAACTCTTATGGTCCATAAACACATCCAAGTGGACCCAACACAAGTAATTCCACCATATCTTCAATGCAAACACCATCGCGACCAACTCAAGATCGTGGGTCGGGTAATTCTTCGCATGGATCTTTAGCTGCCTAGAGGCATATGCTATCACCTTTCCATACTGCATCAACACACACCCAAGTCCAACTCTGGAAGCATCACAATACACCACGAAACCATCGGTACCCTCGGGTATGGTCAATACTGGTGCTAAAGTGAGTCGGGTCTTCAACTCCTGGAAGCTTTCCTCAAAAGCCTCCAACCACTGAAACTTCACCTTCTTCTGAGTCAACTTAGTCAAAGGCGCTGCAATGGATGAGAAACCCTCAAAAAACCTCCGGTATTAGCCAACTAATCCCAACAAACTCCGAATATCTGAAGAATTCACCAGTCTGGGAAAATTCTTCACCGCCTCAATTTTATGCGAATCTACTTTTATGCCTTCGCTAGACACCACATGGCCCAAGAATGCCATGGAGTCCAACCAAAACTCAAACTTTCTGAACTTTGCATACAATTTGCGATCCTTGAGGGCCTGAAGCACTACTCTCAAGTGAGCGGCATGCTCCTCCTCGCTCCGAGAGTATATTAAGATGTCATCAATGAACACGATCATGAACATGTCCAAATATGGCTTGAATACCCTATTCATCAAGTCCATAAAATCTATAGGAGCATTCATTAGTCCAAAGGACATAACTACAAACTCGTAATGACCATACCGTGTTCTGAACGCCGTCTTCAGGATATCACTCTCCCGAACTCTGAGCTGATGATACCCAGATCTGGGATCTATATTTTAGAAACACTTAGCACCCTGAAGCTAATCAAATAAATCATCAATCCTGGGTAAGCGGTACCTGTTCTTGACAGTGACTTTGTTCAACTGTCGATAATCACTACACATATGAAGGGAACCATCTTTCTTCTAAACAAATAAAATCGGTGCACTCCATTGAGACTGGCTCGGTCTAATGAAGCCCTTATCTAGAAAATCCTTTAACTGATCCTTTAACTCTTTTATCTCGGATGGGGCCATCATGTAGGGAGGAATAGATATAGGCTGCCTATCGGGAAGAAGGTCAATACCGAAGTCAATCTCCCGCTCGGGATGAATACCTGGAAAATCATCAGGAAAGACCTCTGGATACTCACGTACCATTGGAACTATCTAGATAGTCGGGGTCTCGGACTCGACATCCTTGACCCTAACCAAATGATACAAGCAACCCTTAGAAATCATCTTTCTGGCCTTGAGGTAGGAAACGAAGCGGCCTACAGGCACAACTGAACTTCCCATCCATTCTAAGACTGGCTCACTCTAAAATCTAGACTCTACTGATCGTTTCCTACAATTAATGGAAGCATAACAAGCATACAACCAATCCATGTCGAGAATAACATCAAAATCGGTTATAGCTAACTCTATAAGATCTACTGAGGTGACCTTATGGAGGACCAAGACCGGGCAATCTCTGTACACCCGTCTAGCCTTAACTGAGTCACCTACAAGAGTAGAAACTGAAAAGGATTTTGACAAGATATTGGGACTGACTCCAAAGCTACTGGCTACATAAGGTGTCACAATGGACTTGGTGGCCCTTGGTTCGAACAGAGCATAAACATCAACATGGAAGACTCGTAACGTACTAGTAACCACATCCAGGGAGACCTCCTGCTCCTGACGGGATTCTAGGGCATTGAATCTGTTCTGCCGCTGACCGGCAGCTGCAATTGTAGATGCCCCCTTATGTGTTGAGCGAGGGGGTAGGGCCGTTTAGCCAGAAGCTGGGCCATGGACCCCAACCTGATCCTGTCTCGCTGCTGGACAATCTCTAATCATGTGTCCGGGTTGCCCGCACCCAAAACATGCACCCAAACCTTCCAAGCACTTTCCTGCATGCCCTCGGCCAAACCTGTGACAAGATGGAACACCTAAATCTGTGGGCCTGCTGCTCTAACCCCTCGAGCCTGATGCTCGCCCTCTCTGATAATGCCTAGGCTCAGATGGCACACTTAAGGCTTATTAAGCTGGGGCGGATGATCTCTGGTGGGTATGCTGACGGTGCCCACCTCCTGACCTAAGATGAGGAAATCTGTGATCATCACTCTTGGCCCTCTTGGCCTCTCTCTCTCTCTCTCGAATGTGTCGCCTCCATCTTCTGGGCGTACAACACCATTCGAGGAAAGTCCATGTCCTGATGGAGAATAGAAATCCTGCATTCCTTATCCAAGTAACCTACTATCCCATGCACAAACTTGCTCACTTTCGCCTCTAGACAGCCACTAACTTAGGAGCATACTTCGATAGGCGGGTGAACTCAAGGGAATACTCTAGTACTGTCATACTCCCTTGCTTCAGATTTACGAACTCAACTACCTTCAGCTCCCTCATCTCCTGAGGGAAGAAGTGATCGAGGAATGCAACATGGAACTCTTCCCAAGTGACCGGACCTGCTCTGGTGACCCTGCTATCCTTCCATTGACGGAACTAGATATGTGCAACCCCCTTCAACTGGTAGGAGGCCAACTTTGCGCACTCAACACTACTCACCCCTATGAACTGGATGATCATGATAACCTCATCCACGAACTCATGGGGGTCCTCATCTACCTTGGACCCAAGAAACTCCGGCTGGTTCATTGGGACTGACTCCGAAGCTACTGGCTACATAAGGTGTCACAATGGACTGGGTGGCCCTTGGTTTGAACAAAGCATAAACATCAACATGGAAGACTCGTAACGTACTAGTAACCACATCCAGGGAGACCTCCTGCCCCTGACAGGATGCTAGGGAATGAATCTGTTCTGGCGCTGACCGCCAACTGCACTTGTAGATGCCCCCTGATGTGTTGAGCGAGGGGGTAGGAGTGTTTAGCCAGAAGCTGGGCCACGAACCCCAACCTGATCCTATCTCGCTGCTGGAAAATCTCTAAGCATGTGTCCGGGTTGCCCGCACCCGAAACATGCACCCGAACCTTCCAATCATTTTCCTGCATGCCCTCGGCCAAACCTGCGACAAGATGGAACACCTAAATCTGTGGGCCTGCTGCTCTAACCCCTCGAGCCTGATGCTCGCCCTCTCTGATAATGCCTTGGCTCAGATGGCACACTTAAGGATGATTAAGCTGGGGCGGATGATCTCTGGTGGGTATGCTGACGGTGCCCACCTCCTGACCTAAGATGAGGAAATTTGTGATCATCACTCTTGGCCCTCTTGGCCTCTCTCTTTCTCTCGAATGTGTCGCCTCCATATTCTGGGCGTACAACACCATCCGAGGAAAGTCCATGTCCTGATGGAGAATAGAAATCCTGCATTCCTTATCCAAGTAACCTGCTATCCCATGCACAAACTTGCTCACTTTCGCCTTTAGACAACCACTAACTTAGGAGCATACTTCGATAGGCGGGTGAACTCAAGGGAATACTCTAGTACTGTCATACTCCATTGCTTCAGATTTACGAACTCAACTACCTTCAGCTCCCTCATCTCCTGAGGGAAGAACCGATCCAGGAATGCAACATGGAACTCTTCCCAAGTGACCGGACCTGCTCTGGTGACCCTGCTATCCTTCCATTGACGGAACTAGATATGTGCAACCCCCTTCAACTAGTAGGAGGCCAACTTTGCGCACTCAACACTACTCACCCCTATGAACTGGGTGATCTTGATAACCTCATCCACGAACTCATGGGGGTCCTCATCTACCTTGGACCCAAGAAACTCCGGCGGGTTCATCCTCAAGAAGTCCCTGACTCGAGTCGCCACTGCACTGCCATTCTGTGGAACATGCGCAATAGCCTGCTGATTGACCTGAGCGGTAAAGGCCTCTGCAAGCATCTTGATAGCAGCCCAAAACTCAGCATGGGTGGATGGCTCTGGTGCCTGAGGATCCTGAATTTGTGGGGCCTACTAATGCCCACGACGCATGCCATCCTCGTGGCCTTCACCATCTCAATTTCTATGTCTGTTCACTCTTCGAGGATCCATACTCTAGAATCGCGATAGCATGAATTAGAGGGATAGAAAGACTCTTCATCACATGACATAGATCATGAAAGATGGGAACATTTCCTAGAACATTTCGTAGCCTCTTCGTAATAAGTTTGGCGTGATTCAAGATCATGAAAAAGACTCTACTTAACACGACTTTCAGACTCCCTAGTACACTTCAAACCTATGGCTCTGATACCAAGTTTGTCACGACCCGAACGGAGGCTCGGATTGTAGACACAGGACAAGGGACCCCGAGGGACCCCAAGTCGACCCATAGCATAAGCATACAACTTACTCATTCGAAAATTGAAGAAACCATGAATATAATCTCAGCAAAAGTATAAGGTAACATCACATAAGAATAAACATCTGAAACTGAATAAATAAATTAGTTTGAAAAGCCTTTAATCTGGATGAGCTGATGGGACAAGACCCCAACTAGCTCCACAATGGTGAAACTGAAATATATGGAAGAAACTGAAAGTCTAGTCCTCAAAGAATGAGGGCTCACCAACTCTGAACAGGTGCAACTTTGAATAAGCTAACTAAGATCGGTGCTGAAGCTGCGAGCCGGGTCCTGTATCATGAAACGATGCAACATAGAAAGTATGTGGTCAGTATGTGGAATATACCGAGTATGCAAGGTAAGTAAAATTGCTATAATAAGTAAAATCATCTGAACAAATCATTTCATAACATAAGCTTTTAGAAAACTGAGAGAACTCACATGCATTCTTTCGAAATCATAATCCCTTCATGATATGACAATGCATAACTTTAAAACATTAACTAATTCGAATGACTCAAAGCTGAGCTGCAACATATATGGAAAAGCTGAACATTGAGTCAAACCTTACTTTTAGAATATGCATGCATACATAGTGATCATGAGTAGTGAATATGCAAATCTGATTCATATGGACAATGCGAGACTCGTCACTTAACCGACATACCACAATAGAGCTTACGTGGTCCCGACTATTACACTCAAGTTGGCAGAGCCATCCAAAACCTTTCTAGGGCTGAGGACACTACTATAATATCGATATCAAACTCATGGGCCTTTAAGGCCGATAATAGCTCACAAGGGAGGTCCCAAATATAATAGAATAAACCTACGTTGGCGCGTAGTTCTGGGGAATAGGGTTGTCGACCCTTAGCCCGCTCGGTGCTAGACGCTTCTCCCAAAACATGCAATGCTCTACATCATATAAATACGAAGCTGAACATCGCCTAGTGATGAATCTCAACATGAAATCATGCATAAACTCAACATCACTTGGAAACGAACTTGACATCGTCTATTGATGAAGCTCAACAATGAAATCATGCTTACGCTAAACATCGTATGATATGAAGCTCAATGACAACATATATCTCAATTATGAATTCAGGCATATGGGAAGCTTTACTATGAAACATACCACAAGCTCAAAAAATAGTGGGAGCCTTTACTCGAAAATCGTGTGGTAAGCCTACTTTAGAAATATCACTTCATCATCATCAATATAAGGGCCTTTCCTAAGACCTTATCATTCTTGAACTCATTCAATTTGTTTGAAACCTTGATAATTTTGGAGATTTCACTCCAAAACGAGGTAATAGAGTCAATTCAAGAAAATCATCATTCATACTATACATTGGGCACTACCAAAAGCTTCATCATACTTGACTATACTAGATTCATATCCAATACTTCAATTATAAACATGGGTAACTTAGAACATGTTTTTCATCATCAAATCTCATCAACATCATACATTCATCAAAACTCTCTTCTTTATGAACTCCCTACCCATGGGCCTTTATGAACTCCCTACGCTTCTAACCTTTACTATCCATAACAACATACACATAGGCTATGTCCTATTCTATATTAGTTCACCTTACTTCTATATACGTACTATAAATTCAATGATAAAATCCTCAAGTCCCAAATTCCTACATGTCACTCCCCGAGTCTACACACTGGACGGGACACGATACTTGAAGCCACAAGTGACCCCAACTCAACACCTGGTCAATCATACACTGGTATTCTGAGTAAAAAAGATATAGCAGACGCTTTCAAATAATAGCATAAAAGCATTTATGAAACTAAAACTGAGAATATAAAGTTTAAGAATATTTGAAGTTTGGAATTAATTCTGATTCTAAAAGCCCTCTAACTTATGAGTTACTGGGACAAGCCCCCAACTAACTCTAAGTCTAGCTAAAAATAATGAACTAACTGAAAGAAGAAAAATAAGGCCCTCGAATGATGAGGACTCACACTTCAACTATTGAGGAGGAGGATCTGAACTGCGGCGACTAACGGTGCTGAATCTGAGAACCTGTAGTTTTATCATGAAATGATACAACATAAAAGTATGCATCAGTACTTTGAATGTACTGAATAAGTGGGAGAAAACATAACTGAATATCATGCCTAAACTGATATGACATGCAATGACCAATAAGTAAACTGAACAGAATTACTGAAGTAAACTGAGGTCGTCAAAATGACCCTGTCTGATGGTCAAGGCATGTCCTAAGTTTGAAAGTACTAAGTCTGAGATACTGAACTGAACTGAGCTAAACTGATAGAACTAGAACTGAACTGAGTTTCTTATTCTGAAACTAGACTGGAATGACTAGTGGGAGAGTCTGTAACCGACATATAACCACGTGAGCTAGAAGTGGAGTCCGATGTATACACCCCGCCGGTAGGACCCAATATACCTTGCTAGGGTATAAAGGCATGAATTGGGTGATCAAAAAAGTCTGGGGCCAATCAGGCCAATAATCTGTAACTGTAACCTACGCTGGCTACGTAGTTTTAGGAACTTGGGTGCGCTGGAACCCTGGTCTGCTCGGGTCCTACTCCCACTGGAAAACCTATACTGAACTACTAGGCTGATAACTCGAAATTAGGGTGCAAGACTGTCAGGGACACATAACTGAAAGTACCCTAAGAGTCTTATCAGACCAGATTCTGAAACTGGATTCTAGACTGGTCAGTGCTGCTTATCTGGAAGTGTCGTAAATGTCTAAGAACAATCTATAACTGAATTGGGTACTGGGGTAAGTCAGAGCCATATATCTGAAATGTCATTACTGCCTAGTGGACCAACAACTGATTTCTGATATCTGGGAGGCACTACTGACACCTCGAGAATTTCTATAGTCAAACCGATTTTTTGACAATTACTGCATAGTTCTAACAGGATTCTACATTCTAACTAAACTAAACCATTAAGCAGCTAATAGACAATTCGACTCATTCCAACAACATGGGAATTCCGTAATATAGCAACAACTCAAGAATTAAAGAAAACTAATTTATCAAGTCTAAAATGAGTCTTATTGATGGAATATCTGCTCGTTCCATATGTAAAAGAGTTTCAAGGAAAATTCAGCCCAGACATGCTTAATTCACTAAAGGAAGATTTTCAAGCAAAATCATCTTCATACAAGGATTCAGGGCTTCAATTCACTCTTGTAAGAATCTCGATAACTTAAGTACGAACTGATGGAATTCATACAAATAATAAATGAGAATATCATTCTATGAGCGATTGACGATTAATAACATGTAATTTCTCCGTATTCGAAAAGTTTAGGGCTAAAACTAATAGAGAAGTTATGGAAGAATTTTGGGGGACACAAGGGAAGAATAATTTCCCTTGTTGAATACCTACATACCTGACTAAAATTCACCAAGAGAAGAGGACTTGAAAAGTTGCAATAGATTAGAACCCTAAGCTTGCTTGAGAGTTTCTTGAGAGGACTTTTGATAAGTTTACGGAGAATAAACGTGAGAATGAGGGGAGGAACCGCCCAAACACTCTAACAAGTTTGAAATTACATAAAAATGATGTATTTTAAAGCTTAGGAAAATAGGAAGTTACTAAATAGCCCTTAGAAAGTCGCAGGGAAAAACTGTTAGGTGGCCCTAACGGGTGACCTAACGGGTCGTGGTCAGTGACCACGACTCGTGGTGACACTCGTTAGGTTCACTGCCTAACAATTGACTAGGGCTGGTAATGGGGGACTTAATGAGTCGTTACTGCTGACCATGACTCGTGGTCACCATTCGTCTAGTACACTGCCTAATTATTTAATTCCTAACCCGGCCTGCTCACAAATGACCTAACGGGTCGTGGTTTGTGACCATGACTCGTGGGGTCTCTCATTGGGTACACTGCTTCTCACTTCACACTTATAATTTCTCCTTCCTATGACTGACCTAACGAGTTGTTAGGTCTCACAATGACTCATTAGGTGAGTCGTCCTGAGACATTTTCTGTAGATTTTCCATTTTTTACTTATGTCCCGGAGCTAGTCTTTGAGTTTCTGGGGCATTATAATATCTCCCCCTTGGAAGAATTCATCCTCGAATTTTAAAAAACACACTGGAAAGCAGAGAATAACAATCAAGGTTCCAGATACAATTCATTTAACTCCAAAACTGACGGAACAACTACCTCCATTTCAAAATAAATAACGGAACTGAATTTTCTTTTCATACATACATTCAAAAACATAAAAGACAGTTGAGCACCTGAACTGAGTCATGAAAATCAAACTGAGTTCTAGGGTAAAAACTAATATCTGAAACTATGCTAGAGCCGGTAGATAACAAATGCGGGTATTTGGCCATCATATCTGCTTCGGCCTCCCACGTAGCTCCTTCAACCTGCTGATTTTTCCATAAAACCTTGACTGAAGCTATCTCCTTGTTTCTTAGCTTATGAACCTGACGGTCAAGGATTTTAACTGGTACCTCCTCATATGAGAGACTATCCTTTATTCCCACGCTGTCCAATGGCACAACTGAAGTTGGATCTCCGATGCATTTCTTCAGAAGTGACACATGGAAAACTAGATGTACAGCTGCTAGCTGTGAAGGTAACTCTAACTCATAGGCCACATTGCCAATACGCCTCAAAACTCTATAAGGTCCCACATACATCGGACTGAGATTCACTTTCTTTCCAAACCTCATCACCTCTTTCATGGGAGAAATTTTTAGGTATACCCACCCATCAACTGCAAACTCCAACTCTCTTCTCGGCACATCGGCATAAGATTTCTAACGGCTCTGAGATGTTTTCAATTTTTCTCGGATGAGCTGAACTTTCTGCATTGCCTCATGTACTGAGTTTGGCCCTATCAGGGTATCTTCACCAACCTCGAACCACCTTATAGGTGATCTACACCTTATCCCATATAATGCTTCAAATGGGGCCATCTGAATGCTAGAGTGGTAACTGATGTTGTATGCAAACTCGATAAGTGGCAAATGGTCCTCCCAATTCCCCTTAAAATCGATCGCACACTCTCTCAGCATATCTTCTAGAGTCTAAATAGTCCGCTCAGCTTTCCCATCGGTATGCGGGTGGAAAGCTGTGCTGAGCTTGATCTGAGTACCTAGTCCCTTTTGAAAGGATTTCCAAATGTGTGAGGTAAACTGTGTTCCCCTGTCTGAAATAATTGCCAAGGGAACCCCATGGAGTCTAACGAACTCTTGAATGTAAAGTATGGCATAGTCTTCAGTTGAGTCTATGGTTTTGACTTGCAGGAAATGAGCTGACTTAGTCATCCGATCAACTACGACCCAGATTGAGTTATGCTGCCGTCGAGTTCGACGTAGACTTGTAATGAAATCCTTATTCACTTCTTCCCACTTCCATGTGGGTATACTGATATCTTGAGTCATGCCTCCGGGTCTCTGGTGTTCTACCTTGACTTGCTGACAATTCGGGCATTGTGCTACAAATTCGGCGATATCCCTTTTCATGCCTTCCACCAGTAAATATCCCGCAAGTCGCGATACATTTAAGTAGCACTTGGGTGAATAGAGTATCTCGAGCTGTGTGCCTCAGCTAGAATCTGTTGTCTCAACTTACCAACATCCGATACACACAACCTGCCCTGGTAATAGAACACCCCATCTCCCCCTTGGGAGAAAGCTTCGATCTCTTTTCTGAGGACTACTTCCTTATGTTTAAGTAAATTGGGATCCTCATCCTGTCTGGATTTGACTTCCACTACCAAGGATGAATTTGACCCCTTTTGCACTACTACCCTACCTTCAGCTGAGTTTACTAACTACACCCCTAACCGGGCTACTATGTGAACATCCCTTGCTAACTCCTTTTTATCCTCCTCAACCTGAGTCACACTCCCCATAGACCGTCTATTTAGGGAGTCGGCCACCACATTGGATTTTTCTGGGTGATATAGTACACTCATGTCGTAGTCTTTCAAGGGTTCTAACCACCTTCTCTGTCGGAGGTTTAGGTCCTTCTGGCTGAACACGTACTAACGACTCTTATTATCTGTAAATACATCTACGTGAGCCCCATAAAAGTTGTGTCTCCATATTTTTAACATGAATACCACTGCAGCCAACTCCAAGTCATGAGTTGGATAATTCTTCTCATGAACCTTGAGCTGTCTAGAGGCGTAAGCTGTCACTTTGCCCCGCTGCATCAGAACGCAACCAAGTCCAACCCTGGAAGCATCACAATAAACAACTAATCCATCTATTCCCTCCGGCAAGGTTAAAACTGGAGCGGCAGTGAGTCAAGTCATCAACACCTGAAAACTCTTCTCACACTCATTCGACCACTAAAACTTCACTTTCTTCTAAGTTAAGTTAGTCAGAGGAGATGTTATAGAGGAGAAACCTTCAACAAACCATCGGTAATCACCCGCCAAACCCAGGAAACTCCTTATTTCAGTAGGAGAGGTAGGTCTGGGACAATCTTTCACGGTTGCTATCTTGTGAGGGTCGAATTGTATTCCTTCACCTGAGACCACATGACCTACGAAGGTCACGGACTTTAACCAGAATTTGCACTTTCTGAACTTGGCGAACAACTAGCGGTCCCCGAGTGTCTGCAATGCTGATCTCAGGTGATTTGCATGCTCTTCCTCATTTCTGGAGTATACTAGAATGTCGTCGATAAATACAATGATGAACATATCCTGATACTGCTTGAAGACCCTGTTCATCAAATCCTTGAAGGCTACTGGGGCGTTTATTAGCTCGAAGGACACCACTGCAAACTCGTAATGACCATACCAAGTTCTGAATGTTGTTTTTGGTATGTCACACTCTCTAACCCTCAGCTGATGATACCCTAACCTAAGATCAATTTTTGAGAAACAACTGGCTCCCTGAAGTTGATCAAATAGGTCATCAATTCAGGGTAGGGGATACTTGTTCTTGACTGTGACTTTCTTCAGCTGACGATAATCTATGCACAATCTGAGGGTACCGTCCTTCTTACGCATGAATAGCATTAGGGAACCCCATGGAGAGATGCTGGGTCTGATAAAACCCTTCTCAAGAAGATATTTTAACTGCTCCTTCAACTCCTAAAGCTCAGCTAGAGTCATTCTGTAAGAAGAGATGGAGATTGGCTATCTGGGAGGAGATCTATTTCGAAATCTATTTCCCTCTCAGGGGGAACTCCGAGAAAATCCTCCAAAAAACATCTAGGAACTCGCTGACTACAAGGACTAACTGGATAATCGAGTTCTCAGAGTTGGAATTCTTGACCCGAACTATATGATAAATACATCCCGTGGAGATAAGTTTCTAGGCCTTAAGGTATGAAATAAACCTACCCTTAGGCGCTGAACTGCTGCTCATCCATTCTAACATTGGTTCATTTGGAAACTGGAACTTGACAACTCTAGTTCTACAATCAACTGAGGCATAGCAGGAGTGTAACCAATCCATGCCGAGAATAAGGCCAAAGTCGGCCATGTCTAACTCTATGAGATCAGCTGGAATGACTTTATTTAGGATTGAGACTGGGCAGTTTCTATACACTCGGTTGGCTCTAACTGACTCGAAAACAGGGGTAGAGACTGAGAATGGTTCTAAGAGGACCTCTGGACTAATATTGAACTGGACTTCTAGTAGGGAGTCAGGAATGAAAGAGTGGCTCTTGGATCTAGGAGGGCATACACGTCTAGATGAAAGAGACGTAACGTACCCGTGACTACATCAGGTGAACTCTCCTGATCCTGACGGGAAGACAGACCACAGAAATGGTTTTGACGCTGACCATCATTTGTACCTGATGTGTTAGCCTGTTGGGATGGTCGACCTGGAGCTGATGATGTGGTGGATTGTAATCTCCCTCGCCCGGTTGATGGGCATTCCTTGAGACCAAAACAGCCCTATCGACCCTAAAGGCACTCTCTCGGGTGGTTCCTACCATACTTGGGACAAGCTGGATACTTGTTCCCGGTACTGTGGACCTGCGACTGAGTGCTAGATGACCCACCCCTCCGATCCTGACGGGACCGAAAGGTTAGGGCCCTAGCAAAATTGGGTGCTGGGGCTCTATGCTGCTGTTGCTGCTCTGGACGTCTACTACCGCTAGACATCTGATGGCCGAAATCCGAATGGCCAGTCCTTGCCCATTTGTTCTTCCACTCCATATCCTTCAGCTTTTTTGCCTCAATCTGCTGGGCATAGACAATCAAGCTGGAGAGGTCCATATCCTTAATCAGCATCGCTGTGCTACACTCCTTGAGGACCAGGTTCGACACCCCATTTACAAATTTCAGCATGCCAGCCCTTGGCTCATCTACCATCTCTGCAGCATACTTACATAGCCGAGTAAACTCTAGAGCATACTCCTCCACAGTTCTATTGCGCTATCTCAAATTCATAAACTCCACCATCTTTTCCTCCCTCAGCTCCCGAGGGAAAAACCTACCCAAGAAAGCTTTGTGGAACTCCTCCGACTCTACTGGTCCTGCTCCCCCTGGCCGCCCCTCTTTCCACTGGTCATGCCAGACCTGAGATAACCCTTTGAGTTGGTAGGCAGCCAGATCAGCACTCTCTGAGGAGCTGACACCCATAATGCGGGTGATCTTCCTGATCTCATTCATGAACTCCTGGGATCCTCCCCTACTTTGGATCCCTGAAAAGATGGAGGGCTCATATGGGTGAAGTCCCGCACACTCACAGCTGCTGCAGACCCGTTGGTGTTCATCGGCACCACCTTCTGGTTCACCTGGTTGGTGACTGTTTGGGCCAGCAGTTGAGTGGCCACCCTAAATTTGGCGGTAGATACCGAATCATCTTGAGGGGCTGCCGAGGCTGGTGGGGCAGGTCTGTTGGCATTACCAGCCCTTCTTCCGTTACCGTGTTGGGGAGGCATGATTCACTTAAATGAAACAGAGCACGAGTTATAAGGACGTTTCTGGAGTATAACTTTAATGCTCGATAATGAGTATGAACAAAAGAGAGTTTTCCTAGTAACATCTCATAGTCTCCTTGTCATAAGTGTGGCTCCCTTCACACCCATGTAAAGGACTATACTCAATGCGGCTTTCATACGTTCCGAGGACACTCTAAACCTAGTGCTCTGATACCAAGTTTGCCATGCCCCAGTCTACACCCTGTATGGGACACGGTACATGAAGCCACAGTGACCCCAAGTCAACCCCTGGTCAATCATACACTGGTATTCTAAGTAAAACAAATATAGCATAAGCCTTTAAAATAATAGCATAAAAGCATTTGTGAAAATAAAACTGAAAATATAATGTTTAAGAACATCTAAAGTCTGGAATTAATTCTGTGTCTGAAAGCCCTCTAACTGATGAGTTGGTTGGACAGGCCCCCAATTAACTCTAAGTCTAGCTAAAAATAATGAACTAACTGAACGAAGAAAAATAAGGCCCTCGAATGATGAGGACTCACACTTCAAATTCTGAGGAGGAGGATTTGAACTGCGACGACTAACGGTGCTAAGTCTGAGAACCTGCGGCTCTATCATGAAAATGATACAACATAAAACTATGCGCCCGTACATTGAATGTACTGAGTAAGTGGGAGAAAACATAACTGAATATCATGCCTAAACTGATATGACATGCAATGACCAATAAGTAAACTGAACTGAACTAATGAAGTAAACTGAGGTGGCCAAAATGACCCTATCTGATGGTCAAGGAATGTCCTAAGTTTGAAAGTACTGAGTCTGAGATACTGAACTGAACTGAGCTAAACTGATAGAACTAGAACTGAACTAAGCTGCTTATTCAGAAAATGGACTGGACTGACTAGTGGGAGAGTCCGTAACCGACAAATAACCCCACGAGCTAGACGTGGAGTCCGATGTATAAACCCCACCGGTAGGACCCAATATACCTGCCAGGGTATAAAGGCATGAACTGGGTGATCACAAAAGTCTAGAGCCAATCAGGCCAATAATCTGTAGCTGTAACCTACGCTGGCAACGTAGTTCTTGGAACCTGGGTGCGCTGGAACCCCGGTTCGCTTAGTTTTATGTCCTACTCCCACTGGAAAACCTATACTAAACTACTAGGCTGATAACTCGAGATTAGGGTGCAAGACTAGTCAGGGACACATAACTGAAAGTACTTGAGAGTCTTATCGGACCAGATTCTGAAACTGGATTCTAGACTGGTCAGTGCTGCTTATCTGGTAATGTCGTAACCGTCTAAGAACAATCTGTAACTGAATTGGGGCCCTGGGGCAAGTTAGATCCATATATCTGAAATGTCATGATTGCCTAGTGGACCAATAACTGAATTCTGATTCTAATTCTGATATCTGGGAGGTACTACTAACACCTCGAGAATTTCTATAGTCAAACTGATTTTTTGACAATTACTTCATACTTCTGAAGGGATTCCACATTATAACTAAACTGAACTATTAAGCAACTAATAGAGAATTCGACTCATTCCAACAACATGGGAATTCCATAATATAGAAATAACTCAGGAATTCAAGAAAACTAATTTATCAAGTCTAAAATTAGTCTTATTGATGGAATATCTGCTCATTCCATATATAAAAGAGCTTCAAGGAAAATTCAGCCTAAACATGCTTAATTCACTAGAGGAAGATTTTCAAGAAAAATCATCTTCATACAAGGATTTAGGGATTCAATTCACTATTGCATGAATCTCGATAATTTAAGTAAGAATTGATGGAATTCAAATCAATAATAAATGAGAATATCATTCTATGAGTGATTGACGATTAATAACATGTAATTTCTCCGTATTTGAAAAGCTGAGGGCTAAAACTAATAGATAAGTTATGGAAGAATTTTGGGGGACACAAGGGAAGAATAATTTCCCTTGTTGAATACCCACATACCTGACTAAAATTCACCCAGAGAAGAGGACTTGAACTACTACAATAGATGAGAATCCTAAGCTTTCTTAAGAGTTTCTTGAGAGGACTTTCGATATGTTTCCGGAGAATAAACGTAAGAATGAGGGGAGGAACTACCCAAACCCTCTAATTAGTCTTAAATTATTTCCAAAACGACATAGTTTAAAGCTTAGGAAAATAAGAAGTTACTAAATAGCCCTTAGAAAGTCGTAGAGAAAAACTGTCAGGTGGCCCTAACGGGTGACCTAACAGGTCGTGGTCAGTGACCACGACTCGTGGTGACACTCGTTAGGTGCACTTCCTAACAATTGACTAGTGCGGTAACGGGGGACTTAAAGAGTTTCTACTGGTGACCATGACTCATGGTAACCATTTGTCTAGTACACTGCCTAATTATTTAATTCCTTACCTGTCCTGCTCACGAATGATCTAACGGGTCGTGGTCAGTGACCACGACTCGTAGGGTCTCTTGTTGGGTACACTACTTCTCACTTCACACTTCTCATTCTTCCTTCCCACGACTGACCTAATGCGTCGTTAGGTCTCACAATGACTCATTAGGTGAGTCGTCCTAAGACATTTTCGGCAGATTTTTCATTTTTATATTTAAGTCCCAGAGCTAGTCTTTGAGTTTCCGGGGAATTACACTACACCAGTACCATCATCTTGCTTTAGTGGTGATTTGATCACTACCGCAATCCCGTGGTAGAAAAAACATTCCCCTTGCAGCATAACCCGCTTATGTGATAGCTTATACTGGTATTCTTTTGTTTCAATGCCCTTTTTATGTTTTAAATCCCTTTACCCATTACCTATTTTAGTTTCTATTAACTAAGCCTATTTCAGTTACTCTTAATTCATTTAATTACTTCATGACATTATACATAGACAATTATATTTTATGTAGCCTTTGTTAACCATAAATAACCATATTATCTTTCACAACTCTCAGCTCTACATTTATTAGTGGAACCACTCCCATAGTCAGGAGTAACCCATCACTTGTCGTATTAGATAACTAATAAATATACATGATAAATTTAGAAATATATCAACGGGTATTGTACTATTAGCAAACAAATTGATTACAATTGTATCAACCAAAGATATAATTAAGACCATATAATGAATTATTCTTAGGAGTTTATTATCATGCTCTAGTGTTGTACTAATCATATTATACTAGTATTGATTATCTATACATGCAAACTTTTCTGTATGCAAAATTCCACAGGGCAATGCAAGATGATTTTCCAAATATGTGTTAGGAGAAATGGTACGCAACAACTATAGTGCTCAAAAATAGCTTTTTTATTCTCTTTGTTGTGGCACTAGAGAGATTATACACACAAAAGACACAATATGATTTAGGTGTCATGCAATGAAATGAAATTACCAAATGAACCTACCGATATATGATGTGTCGGGAATTAGTGACATATCTTGCTTCATTTTATATCATTTTTCATGTCCTTAGGAGTTAAATTAAGTGAAAACTAACCTTATTATGCTATGTTTGAGGAACTCAAGCAATGAAAAGATAAAACGAGTTTAGCCCAAAAAAATCATCAAAGGATGAAGAACAAACGAATCATATGTATGAAATACAGTTCGCATCATCTATCATCCATTGCCAGCTGCAAATTCCAAAAATCAAGCTAATAGGGTCCTTACAATATGGAAGGATGGACTGTCTTTCCATCCTTGTAAACTTGACGCTCAAAAGATTGAATTAAAAGAGATATTTGGGACATAGTACAAATACATTTTTTTGATTATTTTTAAGGAGCTTTTCCATTATTCAGTTCATACTTAGAGTAGAGAGTATAAATTAGCTAGTTCGTCCATGTTTTTAAAGAAGACTAGTAACTTAATGTTTTCAATTCATCTATTAAAGATATCAATTTCAATTGGTAATCATGTCTAACTACATAAATTTTCTTCTTCTTCTTACTCTAGGTAACTAAACCTAGATCTAGGGTTATGAATCCAATTGGTTGTAAACCCTAATGATCCCAATTTGGTAAAATTAAGTTTGGGCTTATAATCATTTGATTGATTTATGCTTTGTAATGTGTAATTGGTGATGAGAATTATCCAATCCTGTCCAATTACCTTTAAGTGGCTTGAAAGAACAAATTTAGTTTGGGTTAGCATCAATAAATAATAACTCAAGGAATAACCCTTGTCTAATAGATTCTCTTTGACATAGGTTGAATTACAATTGGCAAAAAGCAATTGGTTAGAAGAGAGTTCTCTTTAATTTGACAAAATAGAAGTAGATTGACACCTATGGTACTATTCAAAGATACCCATGGGTTTCCTAAGTAAATTGCATGCATATGCAGCCCTAGCCCATTCTTAATAATCCATATTGGGTGATTTAGGGGGATTAATCCATATTTGTGTCCACTTGCCTAGAACTATATCTAATTGATAACAACCCTAACATATTGAACTCTTTAGCCGTAGTTAAATCTCCCTTCTCTTAATTCGAATAAACTCTAATCTTGTAATAGTTTATTGTTTAGTACAGATAGTCTGGACTTTGAGTAGCTCTATGGGATTCGACCCAACTCCTCGTTGGCTTCTATATTTGCTGCGATTGTTTATACTACTCGATATTGGAAGTAGATTTGAATGACATCAAATATTATGGCGTCGTTATCGGGACTACATCATAAGCCCTTTCTAGCCCTAACTGTCTAGTTTTGTTACTTAGATTTATTTTGTACCTCTTCTTTTTTGTTTTTGTCTCTTGTTATTGGATCATGCCCGCTCTTCTGCCCGGAGATTTGAAAAATGTGTTCGCAGATGTAAATAAGGAAGTTGACCATTCGAGCGCGATCGTCCCACCAAGGGTAAATATTGTGTCATTCAAGATTGATCGAAGCATTTACTATGCTTAAGGTAGTGGGATAGTTTTGCAACTCCATGGGCAATAACACCCATCAGTACTTGTAAATTTTCTTGGAAGAGTTCAGCCTCCACAAGAAAAATAATATTTCAGATGATGCTATCCGGCTGCAAGCGTTAAAATATTTATTGGCTGGTGAGACAAAGGAATGGATGCATAGACTCCCTCCAAACTGAATTCATACTTGGAAGGAGATCTATATGTTGATCCTATGGGGTTTTAACCCAATGCATGAATTTTCTAAGTTTCTACCATGAGTATGATCTAAGCATGTTTCTATTATTGAATTATGATTCATGGGAAAGTTTTACAATGTTTTCAATTATAAATCTTATTTTCAAGTTTTATAAATTATGATGCCCATCCATGAGATGTTCATGAAAGTTGAGATCTATGATGTATGCTCAAGTATGATGATATATTTATGAGAATAACATGTTTTCAAGTTACCCATGTCTATGATCATGTTTTCAAGTGAATCAGTATTTTTAAGTATGTTTAAGTATTGGGCAAGCCCATATGCTCAAGTATGATTTATGACTTCAAAAATTATCTTACCATATGGTTTTAGAGTCAAGAGTCCCAATTATGTTTAGCTTGTGGTACGGTTTGAGCCAAGGCTCCTCATGTATGGTTTTAGATTTTATGCGTATATGATTATTCAGCTTCGTTACTAGATGATAGACAACTTCATTGAAAAATGATGGAGAGCATATGCATGTTTTTGGGAGTAGTGTCTAGCTCCGAGTAGGCTAAGGGTCAGTCAACCCTATGCCTCATAATTACGAGCCAACGTAGGTATGATCAGATTATTGGGACCTCCTTTGTGAGCTTCCCATGCCCCGAAGGGCATTCAGCTTGATATTAATATCATGGTAGCGTCTTTAGCCCTCGCAAGGCTTTGGACGGCTCTGCCCACTTGAGTGTGATAGTCAGGACCACATAAGCTTTATCGTGGTAATGTCGGTTATATGGCGAGTCTCCCACTGTTCCTCATGATTTCATCTATTCATGTTTA
>JACEIK010004798.1:55266-125133 GCA_018107945.1 Datura stramonium
ATGTATGTGTATATATATTCTAAAGCAGGTTTGACCCAATGTTCAGTTTTACTGATGATTATCAAATTTCAGCTTTGGGTTATTCAATTTAGTTATGATGTTCTATTATGTTCATATCATGATTTTATATTATCATATAAATGCCCTACTCTCAGATTCTTATCTTGATTATGTTTCATATTGTGAATGTTTTAATGATTTTGCTTACTTAAGTGGTTTTACTTACCTTGCATACTCGATACATTCCACGTACTGACTGCATACTCTATGCTGTATCATTTTATGATATAGTTTAATACCCTTGATGTTCCTAAGACTAGACCGGGGATTTAAAAATGGAAGTTGGTAGAATTTTGGAAAATTCCACAATACGGGTCACCTAATGGATCGTTGATCCAACCAACTACCCGTGGGAAGCATCTGTTGTGAGGTCTATCCATGTAGCAGTTTGAAGTAACGGGCCACGTAAAGACCCGTAGTATGATACCACGAGTCATTGTTTGAAGTCGTGGTGAGACTGGTCCTCAGCCTAGAGGAAAGTAACGGGTGGTGGGATGACCCGTTGTGAGAAGAAATGGACCGTGGTGAGCAATCGTGGGAAGGAGTATTAAAACCTCTAGTCGATGTAACGGAATGAAACCACAACTCATTGGAAGGAGGAACAAGTCGTGGTGTGGATTGTGGGAAGACTTGATGCAGGTCGTCAAGGAGGAAACAATGGATGACCTAACAAGCCATTGTCGGGAGTAAGGACTCGTCCTGTCGAGTCGTGGGATTGAACCTGAGGAAGTGATTTTAGGCAGGGGATCCAACGGACGGATACCACAAGTCATGGTATCAAGGCATGACTCATTGGATCATCTGTGGTCTCAAGTAGTGCAGAAATTTCAGTAATTTCATTAAGGGCATTTTCGTCATTCCTAAGTCTTAGGGTCCTAAACTATATTGTTTAAGGCTCGACGTGCAGTGTTTTATGAGGGTAAAACCTATCCTAGGCTCATTCATATCCATGCATGCAAAGTTAGAGAATTAGAGAGGTGATCAAGTTTGTTCTTCTTTATGTTTTTCTTTAATTTTCCATTGGGCTTTCAAGGAGTGGTGAAATTTGATCTTCCCCAAGTATATAGGGTTATGAATGGGTGAATCCGTTCACACCCATGCCTAATCCATCTCTAATTCATTAAAATATATGAGTTGATTCTATGGGGTTTTAACCCGATGCATGAAATTCCTAAAAATATGCCATGGGTATGATCTAAATATGTTTTAATTGATAAAGTATGATTCATGGGCAAGTTTTATCATGTATACTAGTTTTCCAAATTATGATGCCCATTCATGAAGGATTTATGAGAAATTGAGATTTATGATGTATGTCCAATTATGACGAATTATTGATGAGAAAAGCACGTTTTAAAGTTACCCATGTTTAAGATCAAGTTTTCAATTGAATTATGTATTTCCAAGCATGTTAAAGTATCGGGCAACGCCTATACGCTCAAGTATGGTTATGATTTTTACGAATTTAGCTTACCACATGGTTTTGGAGAAAAGACTCCCATTTATGTTCAGCATGTGGGGTGGTTTGAGCCAAGGCTCCTCATGTATGATTCAGATTTATGTATTTATGATTATTCAACTTCGCCAATAGATAATGGTCAGCTTCGTTGAAAAAAATTATGGAGAGCATATGCATGTTTTTGGGAGTAGTGTCTAGCACCGAGTAGGCTATGGGTCAGTCAACCCTATGCCTCAAAACTACGCGCCAACGTAGCTATGATCAGATTATATTGGGACCTCCTATGTGAGTTATCCCATGCCCCGATTGGGTCACGAGCTTGATATCGATATCATGATATCGTCCCTAGCCCTAGCAAGGCTTTGGAAGGCTCTTCCCACTTGAGTGTGATAGTTTATACCACGTAAGCTCTATCATGGTATGTCTGTTAAATGACGAGTCTCCCATTGTTCCTTATGATTTCAATCATGCATGTTATCACTTATGTTATATAAATCTATATATGTTTTAAAGCAGGTTTGACTCAATGTTCAGCTTTACTCATGACTATCAAATTTCAGCTTTGAGTCAATTGATTCAGTCATAATGTTATGTTATGTTATGTTGAGATCATATTTTTAGAAATATAGCATGCAAGCGCTACTCTCATGTTCTTACTTTGTTTACATTTTACATTATGCATAATTTAAATGATTTTACTTATTTAAGAAGTTTTACTTACCTTGCATAGTCGGTACTAGCTGCCTATTCTTTTGCTACAGAACAAGGCATTCTTGCCAAGACATTCCGACTACACCTTCTTTGCCGCTATAGATAGTCAAAACTAATACTTGCTTGGCTGCCTATTCTTTTGCTACGTAACAAGGCATTCTTGCCAAGACATCTGACTACAATCTTCTTGCCGCTATAGAGATATTTCAAACTACTACTGCTGGACTCGCCTGCGCTAAGCCCTCGGGGAGCAACAGGAGCCTCAAGCTGGAGAGTCCACGTACTGACTGCATACTCTATGCTGTATTATTTCATGATACAGACCCGAAGACTAAGCCGCACTGCTTCTAGCCGGCCTTGCAGAGTTAGAATCTTGCCATAGTGGGAGTCCTCATCCCCTCGAGGACCATGCTTACTCAGATTCCTTTCATGTAAATTTCAGTCAGCCTTATCGAGTTAGTTGGGGTCTTGTCCCATCAACTCATAATGCTTAGAGGCTTTTCGTATAGAATACGTTTTCAGCTTCAGATCGTGTGTATTCTGATGTTATGTTTGATTCAGACATTCTCTAAGATTATCATGTTAATTCTTCTATTTGTTTGGATTAGATGGGATATATATGTTCATGTCATCAATTGACTTGGAGTCTCTTGGGGCTCCTTGTCCCGTGTCTCAGCTCCGGGCATCCATTCGGTCGTGTGACATACAGGCTCCAATCTTTCAGACTCAGCCCCGTCACTAGCCAGCTCCGGAGTTGGCATCTAGTCTCTATTGGTAAGTCCTCATCTATCGAGGGCCTCTTTCTATTCAATTATATTTATTTATTTTAAGTTTCAAAACTTAGAGTTAGATGTTCTTCTTCCAATCAACTCATCAGAATTAGAGGCTTTTAGACATAGATTGTATTCACCTTCAGACGTTTTATGTTCAGATTTTATATTATGTTTAGACTTCTGCTATGTTTATTATTATTGATCTTCCGCTTTTATTGGTTGCTAGAAGTTATGTTCATTCCATAGGTCGACTTGGAGCCTCTCGGGGTTCTTTGTCCCGTGTCTCGATCCAGGCCTATGTTCAAGCAGACACTGACAATGCTTCAGCAAAATGCTCATAAATTTTACCTTAACCTGCTGATGCATGGTCAGATGCATTGGAAGACGACTCAAAGGGATCAATTTGATGTGCTGGAACACACAAAAATACTTTCTAAAATGGGGGAGTTATGTGGTAGTTTAAAGTTGACGCTTGTAGGAACTTTTATGAAGACTCAATCAGTAGGAAGCTCTCAACTCAACTCTATGCTAGAGGTTCCTTATGACCTTAATTTTTACTCAATGCACTTTTCACACTTAATAATTAATCTTAACACCTAGTTTCTGTGATATTTATCGGGTTTAATAGTGCCGATCCACATACCTAAAATATTTCAAAACTTAGTCGAAAAATCTAGGCATTACAATATCTTAACTCAAGACTGAAACAATGATTTGCACCATCATACCACAGTTCATGTTGATTCTTCTTGTCATGGATATTGGTACAATTTGTACCACACCATCACGAGATGTACTACATTCTATTGAGGGAAAATTCTGGCTTATGCTAGTTCAAGAATACTCCATATCTGGGGGTAAGTTAGCCCAGGACTTTTGGGAGTTACACCATCCTCAGGAAACTAATGAGAGTAATTTGCAGTCAAACTACAAAATCAGATAAAAATATTCATAAACCTCACAAATGCGCCTCTCCATTTCGATAAGCCTAAGAATACTCTCAATCTATCAAGAACATACTCTATGTGAATATGTGAGTCGATTGATATTCATATCACTATACTTCCTCCAAAGTTTAAAATGCCAACCTTATGCCCCAAAGGTCAAAACACTAATTTTATTTCAAAATCAGTTTACTCATAACAGAAAGGTCTCAAAAAAAAATTTTCATCAAAAATCAAGACTGACTCGTACTCCAAATCATACATATGATTTCTCAACTTTAGATTTTAAATGGAATTGTCCATTTTGAGAAAAATTAGACTAGGTTCTTTTTAGAGATCTGGGGAACGAAACTACGCTTAGTGTATTTCGTCACAGAATGACGTGAACCTCTAAATTGGTACGCATCAAGTCCCCAAGCGGTGAAATTTACCATAATGTACACCACGCCTGGCTATCCATTTTCACATGTTTCATAGTGAGAAAATTTTCCAAAGTTCTCCCCTACCTTTAACCATGACACGATCACTTATCGCAATAAACTTCGAGAAATGGTCACTACATTGCTCTTCCTGATGCGATCAACAGTTACAAAAATATTTTTATTTAGGTAAGGCATGAAAACTTATAACAAACTAGGTAAACATGAAGTTTGATGCATTAAGATTGAAATATGAGCACAAAGGTTAACCAAGAAATTACATTCTTATTAACATCTCACTGTTTATGCAGATTTATTTCTTTTAGTGGTTCAACCTTTGGTGTAGAAATGCTCTGTACTACTATAATATAACACTTTTTTTAATATTAGTATTTGTGCCTTGAATTAAATATATACAAAGTTGACAGTTTCTTGCGTAATGTAATAGAGAGCCCACACAATATAACTGCCCTATTCATTTGACATTAGAATAATACATGTTGATAAATTTTTAAGTTTAAATTTTTCAAAAATTTTAAATTATATTTAATTATAATATAACATGACTAGTGAACTACAACATCTTCAAATATTAAAATGAATCATTCCGTTATTCATCTCTTCAATCTGAACAGAAATTATTTTAATATTTTTGAAAAAAATTATAGCTATTGGATCAAAAAATAAAATTTATCATCTTAACCTAAAATATAATATCCCTTTAAGTGAAAAATATTATGTAGTTCTTCAAAGACCGAATCTTACTTTAAGTTAAAAACAATAAAATTTAAATCTACGAGAAAAATATTACCAAATAAGTAATTAATTAAATAAAAAAAGAGTTTAAAATATAAAATATTTTGAAGTTTTTTTCCTTATTAAAGATCTTGAAAATCACAATTTTTTTTAATAAGAGTTGATCAAGTATAGATTTTTCCTAATTTATCTTATCCAAGATTATTTTAGATATGGTTAGAACTACTTTAGAAAATATAATTACAACTTTTATATAAGAAAAGATTAAAAAAGCACCCATCTTAACAACCCTAAAACTCGTTACAAATGGTGGCTTCCTCAACAAGAAATATTGAAAGAATAAATACTTGTCCTAATGTTGGGTCAGGTATTGAGAGTTGATAATTGCAAGCAAGGAGATGTGTATACATAACGAGAACATGTCCTTACTTGTGATTATAAAATCACAATATCAACAACTTTAGAACAAGATTATGTGTGTTTCTTACTTCTTGTTGAGGAACCATTATTATATTAGGCTTCGTACTTAATGGTGTTCAATCTTCCATCCATAACTTCATTAATTTTTTTCGGAAATGATCTTGTGTAGATTAATAATAAATCTATATAAGATGAATTTAGAAAGTCTTCTTTACATGAGCAACTCTTTATAAACAATTTTCTTTGATATTCATGAAAATAATAACGAAAACTTGAAATTTTCTCTGGGTAGTTAAATTTCAATTACTTCCTCATTTAAAGAATTAAATATTTGGTATATATTATATTGATTTCTTATAAAATTTATTATATATGAAAGTCCAGTCATGGAATAATGGCACAACCCACTTGGGTGATTCATGCGGGCACCTACATCGATTCAAACTGATAGGAAAAAACCCTTTTTTGAACAACATATAAAAATATTTAAGATTCTTATTAACACATAATTCAACAATGTTATAATGTCATAGTAAAATCCCTCCAAAACCATGACTCTTCCAAGATCTAGTCTAGACACGTATAAAAACTCTACTTGGAAAACTGACCAAATTACATGACACAGCTTCGCCTGTGGAGAGAATTCGGAAGCTGATATTGACTATCATCTCGTCAACCATGAAACTGAAAATCACTTGCCAAAACTGACACCCAAAAAAGTGCATCAAGGTAGAATCAGTACATCACATGTACTGATAGGCATCATTGACTGACTAGGATTAGTGCATACAACAATATTTAATTAACATGAAATTGTCTAACTTTTTACTATCCAAAATAACATACACATAGGCTATAACCAATATATATTTGTTCACCTTACTCTCATTTACGTACTATAAATTCAATGATAAACTCTCAACTCCCCAATTCCTACACTAGTACCATCATCTTGATGTAGTGGTGTTTTGACCGCTGTCGCGATCCCGTGGTAGAAAACACACCCCTACAACATAACCTGCTTAAGTGATAGCTCAATATTGGTATTATTCTATTTCAACACCCTTTATATGTATGAAACTTTTTACCCATTACCTATTTCCAATTTCCATTAACTAAGCCTATTTTAGTTACTCCCGATTCATTCAGTTACTTCACGACATTATACTTAGCGGGTTATCTTTTATTTAGCTAATATTAACCATAAAAACAAATAATAGTATCTTTCAAATCTCACTCTACATTTATTAGTGGAACCACTCCAATAGTCAGGACTAACCCATCACTTAATGTGTTAAATAACTAATAAATATACATGATAAATTTAGAAATATATCAACGGGTGTTAGATAACTGATGTTATGATGAGTTAGACTTCCGCTGAGTTTATATTGTTGATTCTTCAGTTTATTGATTGAGTTAGATGCGCTCTGTGCCATGAGTCAACTTGGGATCTCTATGGGTCCCTTGTCCCGTGTCTACGATACGCCGGCCTTGGTTCGGGTCGTGACAAAATTGTTAACAAAGCCATAGGCTTGAAATGTCCTAGGGTGTCTGAAAGCCGTGTTTAGTAGAGTCTTATTCATACACATGAAGAATTCCACATTTATGATAAAGATATACGAGATGTTTAGGGAATGTTCCCTTCGTTCGGGATCTATATCATCATGATGATAGTCTTTTT
Source organism: Datura stramonium (assembly GCA_018107945.1). Taxonomy (NCBI): domain Eukaryota; kingdom Viridiplantae; phylum Streptophyta; class Magnoliopsida; order Solanales; family Solanaceae; genus Datura; species Datura stramonium. The sequence continues at coordinate 62,493 of JACEIK010004798.1, forward strand.
ATCCTTCTAATTCATCTATTCGTGATTGCAGAATCATGCCTCCTAGAAGAATAAATTGAAGGAGGAAATGGAGGTGGTGAAGTTCATGAGGATGGCAATGTTATGGTCATCACCTAGCCCCATTAGTCCAGAGCCCCAAGACCGGAGCTGAAGCCCATGCTAGTTTCCTGGGCCATCATTCAGATGCTTGTGCAGGCCTAACTGCTCAGGTAAATTAACAGGTCGTTGAGCATGTTCCATGAGTGGCAAATGTAGCAGCGGATTGGGTTAGAGACTTTTTTGAGAATGAACCCGCTGAGTTCCTTGGGTCCATGTAGATTAGGACCCTTATGATTTAATTGATGAGGTTGTCAAGATCACCCAAGTCATGTGACTGAGTAGTGTTGAGTGCGTAGAGTTGTCCTCCTACCAGTTTAAGGGGGTTATGCATACTGGTTTCACCAATGGAAGGATAGTAGGTTGCAAGAGCAATTCCGATCATGTTGGAGTTTCTATGTTGCAATCCTAGATCGATTCTTCCCTCCGGAGATGAGGTGTGAAGAGCTAAAGGCAGCCGAGTTTGTAAAGTTGGAAGCAGGGAAGACGATAGTGCAAGAGTATTCCCTTGAGTTCACTCGCCTATCGAAATATTCCTTGGAGTTAGTGACTCACTAGAGGACGTGGGTGAGATGATTTATGCATGGAATAATAGGGTATTTGGACAAGAAGTGTCAGATTGCTATTCTCCATTAGGATATGGAGTACCCTTAGATTGTGTTGTACGCCCAGTAGATGGAGGCGGAATATTCAAGAGAGAGGGAGGCCAAGAGGGCCAGGATCGAGGACCACAGATTCTCTCGCAGAGGTCCCAGTGAGGGCACCGACAACAGACTCACCAGAGATCATCATCCCCAATCTTTGGCATTGAGTGTGCCATACAGGACTAGACATGATCAGAGAGGGCGACATTAGGCTCAAGGGTTCAGAGCAACATACCCGCAAATTCTAGCATCCCATCTTGTCGTAGATGTGGTCGAGGGCACACAAGCCAGTGCTTGGCGGGTTTAGGTACTTGTTTTGGGTGTGGACAACTCGGACACGTTCTTAGAGATTGTCCAGCTGTGTGGTAGGATCAGGCCAGGGGCCAAGGCCCAGGTTGTAGTTCAGCATCCTCTCCCCCGCATGCTCAAGACATCAGAGAGCATCTACTAGCATAGCTGGCGGTCGCACTAAACAGATTCTATGCTTTAGCATCCTGATAGGAGCAGGAGGTCTCTCGGATGTGGTCACGGGTATATTTCAAGTTTTTCTTATATTGATGTATATGCTTTGCTAAACCCGGGGCTACCTGTCTTTGTTACACCTTATGTGGCAAGTAGCTTCGAGTAAGTCCCGATGTCTTGTTAGAACTGTTCTTAGTTTCCACTCTAGTAGGTGACTCAGTTATAACTAGATGGGTGTATAGAGGTTTCCCATTTTAGTTCTTCATAAGGTCACCTACCCCCAGCAGATTTGATAGAGTTAGTTATGACCAATTTCGATGTTATTCTCGCATGGATTGGTTATTTGCATGCTATGCTTCAGCGCAATTGTAAAACCTAAGCGTAGAGTTCAGGGGATTTCTAGGTGAGCTAGTCTTAGAATGGAAGAGGTTCAGTTGTGCCTCTAGGTCGATCTATTTCTTACCTAAAGGCCAGGAAGATAATTTACAAGGGTTGCATGTACCATCTAGTTAGGGTTAAGGATGTAGAGTCCAAAACTCCAACTATCCAAATACCCAAGATAATGAGTATCCAAAGGTCTTTTTCTTGATGATTTGTTAGGTGCCCTCCTTCTGAGCTAGAGGTTGATTTCGGTATTGATCTTCTTACCGACACCCAGTCGAATAATTCCAATTCTACAGGATGGCTCCAGCAGAGCAAAAGGGGGTTGAAGGATCAGTTGAAGGACCATTTAGATAAGTGCTTTATTAGGCCGAGTAAGTCCCCATGGGGTGCATCAGTGTTATTTGTTTTGAAGAAGGATGGTTCGCTTCGATGCATTGACTACCGGCAGTTAAACTAGGTTACCGTTAAGAACAAGTATCCTTTACCCAGGATCGTATTTATTTTGTTGATCCAACTTCAGAGTGCCAAGTGTTTCCGGCGATTGATCTCAGATCTGGGTATCACTACTCAGGGTTCGGGAGAGTGACACCGAAGACAGATTTAAGGGACCCGGTATGGTCACTACGAATTTGTTGTTATGTCTTTTGACTAACCAATACCCCTGCAGCTTTTATGGATCTAATGAACAGGTGTTCAAGTCATATTTGGAAATGTCTGTGATTGTGTCTAGCTGATATATCCTTATATACTGGAGGAAGGAGGAGCATGCCACTCACTACAGAGTAGTGCTTTAGACCCTCAAAGACTGTCAGTTGTATGCAAAGTTCAGCAAGTATGAGTCGGTTGACTGGCATTTTTGGGCCAAGGTGGAATGAGTGAGGCATAAAGGTAGATTCACAGAAAATCGAGGCGGTGAAATATTGGCCTTGACCAGTGAATCCTTCGGATATTAAGAGCTTTTGCATTTAACTAGCTACTACCAGAGGTTTGTTGAGGGCTTTATCTACTGCAGCACCTTTGACCAAGTTGACTCAAGAAGGTGAAGTTGGTGAATAAGCCTGAGACTTATGAGAAAAGCTTCCAAGAGTTGAAGATCTCGACTCACTTCATGACCGGTGATGACCCTACCTGAGGTTACAGATGGCTTTGTGGTGTATTGTGATGCATAAAGAGTTAGATTTGGGTGTGTGTTGATGCATGGGAAAGTTATAGCATATGCCTCTAGACAAGTGAAGGCCCATGAAAAGAATTAGCTGACCAATAATCTTGAGTTGGCTGCAATGGTATTTTCATTGAAGATATGGTGACATTTCTTGTATGGGGTCCATGTGGATGTATTTACGGACCACAAGAACTTGCAATATGTTCATGCAGTAAAGATCTCAATCGGGCCGGCAAATGAGGTGGTTGGAGCTACTAAAGGACTACAACATGAGTTTCTTTATCACCTGCAAGGCTATTATGGTAGCGGACGCACTTAGTAGGCTCTCTATAGAGTGTGTCCTGCATATGGAGGAGGGAAAGAAGGAATTGGTGAGAGATGTCCATCGACTTGCAAGGTTGGGAGTTAGATGGTCGAGTCAATCCGGTGGCGCTTTATTGTGCAAAAACAACCAGAATCATCCTGAGACTTGCGTGAAAGCCATACAAGATGAGGATCCGACTTTTGGTAAAGCTAAAAGAAGTCGTTCGAAGTTAGAAGGAGGCCTTCTCCCAAGGGGAAGATGGTGGGCTGTGGTACCAAGGTCGTTTATGTAGCTCCAGACGTTGATAATTTGAGGGGCGAGATATTGCATAAGGCCCATGGATGGAGGTACTCTATTCATCCGGGTGCCACCAAAATGTATCATGATTTGCGGGAAATATATTGGTGGAATGGCAAGAAGAAGGATATTGCAGAATTCGGAGCTAGGTGCCCAAATTATCAACAAGTAAAGGTTGAGCATCAAAGACCGGAAGGAGACTTCAGAGATGGCATTCCTGGGCCAAAGTGGGAAGAGACTAATATGGATTTCATAACATATTTGCCTCGCACCCATAGACAGTATGACCTCATCAGTTGTGGTAGACAGGTTTACTAAGGCTGCTCATTTTCTACTGGTTAAAACTACTCGATTCAATGAAGGACTATGCCAAGTTATACATCCGAGTTGGTTTGGTTGCACGGAGTGCCCTTGTCCATTATATCGGATAGAGGTACTTAGTTTACCTCTCGCTTTGGAGTGTCTTTCCAAAGGACTTGGTACTAAGTCAAGCTTAGCACAACATTTCATCTGTAAAACAGATTGTCAGTGGAGCGGACTATTTAGACTGTGGAGGATATGTTGAGAGCTTGTGGGCCATTGATTTGAAAGGTAGTTGATGAGCATTTTCCTTCCGATCGAATTCTTATAATAACAACTATCACCCAGTATCCAGATGGCAACCGTTCGAGGCTCTATATGAGTAGAGGTGTAAATTCCATTGGTTGGTTTGAGGTTGGTGAGGCAGCAATGATAGGGACAGACTTCAATTCATGAGGATATAGTGAAGGTTCAGTTGATAAGGGATGTGCTGAAAACCGCCGTGCAGTAGTCAAAATTCATGCTGATGCGAGGGGGAGAGAGTTGAGTTTGAGGTGGACGATTGGCATTATGAAGGTATTCCATGAAGGAGTCATGCAGTTTGGGAAGAAAGAAAACTTGTCCCCGCTATGTTTGTCTCTACCGGGTTATAAGAAGAGTTGGTAAGGTAGCGTATGAGGTTGACTTGCCCTGTGAGCATTCTCCGTGCCTCCTGTGTTTTATGTATCGCTTTGAATGTTTGGGAGATCCAGCTTTTGTAGTTCTGATGGTCAGCATTGGTGTAAATGAAAGCCTTAGCTATGAGGAGGTTCCGGTGGGAATACTAGATCAACAAGTTCGAAGGTTATGGAACAAAGAAGTAGCTTCAGTTAAAGTATGTTGGAAGGAGCTATGGGAAGCCGAAGCAGATATGATGGCTTAAATACCCACTTGTTCTCTACCGGCTCAGTTTCGACTTCAGTACCGTTTTCTGCATTCTAACTGCCTATGTTCAGTTAATGTGCAAGTTTTCTTAGGTTAGATGAGATGTATGTGATGTCTAAATCTCGGCCTAAATATGTAGTTCTTTTCGGAGGTAGTCATCCGTTAGTTTTGATTTAAATGATTGATATTTGCATAAGATGATTCCATGTTTTTGCTTTTTCTGTGTGTTTCTAACATTCGAGGATGAATGTTTCCAAGGGGGATATTGTTATATTCCTGGAACTGAGAACAACTGAGGAGTCAAACTGAGTGGAAAACTGAAATTTGCATCGACTGGGCGTAACGATCTGTGAAGTGGGAGCCAGAGGAGGACTATGAGTCGTGAAGTGACTTATGGTCAGGCGGCGCTTGGCAAAGATTCTGGGTGAGGCCACGAGCATGACCACGAGTCATGGTCAGACCTCACGACTCGTGAGTCATCCGGCATGGATTGTATGTTTTCGGTAGTAGGGATCACGTGGGTGGTGACCACGAGTCGGGTCAGCCACCATGATTCGTGGGGTCCCCTGAGTGAATTTAGGCAGTAGATTCCATGATTCTAGGCCACGAGTCGTTAGCCTTGGACATGAGTCGTCCAAACCGTGGGGATAGGGTGGTCACCAAATTATGCTATATTAGCAAGGGCTTTTCCAGAATTCCTAAGTCCTAGGGGCCTATACTACGTCGTTTAAGGCTTGTTATAGTGAGTCTTAAGAGGGGAAAACCTATTCTAAGTTAACTCCTTCCATGCATGCAAACTTGAGAGGTTAAAGAGGTGATTCAAGGCTAGTATTCAAGGTTTCCACCCAATTTCCTCTTGGATAATCAAAGATTGGTGAATCAATCCCTTTCAGGTATGTAGGGTTATGAGTGGTAGCCTTCCACACCCATGCTCAATTATATCTAAATGTGAGAAATTCCTATGATCAAGTTTTGGGGTTTTCTACCCAAATTGCATAATTCTTCAATTTCTATACATGGTACGATTATTATGTTTCTATTGATGAATTGTGAAGCATGGGCAGATTTTAAAGTTATTTTCAATCAAAAGTGTGTTTTCTAGTTTTATGAAATTAAAGGCCCATGGATGATAAGTTCATGAAAGAAGAGTATGATAATGAATGTGTGATGACGATGAGATTTGATAATGAAAAACATGTTTCTAAAGATACCCACGATTATGATATTTTTTTCAAAATGAATAGATCCAAGCATGGTAAAGTTTTGGGCATAACCCTTATATCGAGTATTATGATGTAGTATCTCTAAAGTAAGCTTACTACATGGGTTTGGAGTAAAGTCTCCCACTTATCCTTGAGCTTGTGGTATGTTTTCAAATAAAGCTTCTACATGCATGAATTCACAATTGAGATGTATGTTATTATTGAGCTTCATTTTCATGAGATGTCGAGTCTATGCATGATTTCATTATTGAGCTTTGTCAATAGACAATGCTGAGCTTCGTTTTCATATGATGTTGAGTTTATACATGATTTCATCTTTGAGCTTCGTCAATAGATGATGTTGAGCTTTGTTATATACGATGTTGAGCATTGCATGTTTTGGGAGAAGAGTCTAGCACCAAGGGGTCTAAGGTTTGATTACCCTACACCCCAGAACTACGCGCCAATGTTGGTTGATACTATTATATTATTAGACTCTTGTGAGCTATCCCCAGCCCAAATGGCCCATGAACTTGATATCGATATCATGGTAGCCTTTAGCCCTGAAAGGTTTTGGACGGCTCTGCCACTTGAGTGTAGAGTGGAGACCGCAAGCTCTATTGTGGTATGTCGGTTATGTGACGAGTCTCCCATTGTCTATATGATTTAGACTTGTATATTCATTACTCATGGTTATTATTTTATACATGCATGTTCTAAAAACAAGGTTTGACTCGTTATTTAGCTTTTTTTATAAATGTCATATTTCAGCTTGAGTCATTTGAGTTAGTTATGATGTTTTGAAACTATGTATAGTCATGTTATGAAAAGATTATGATTTCAGAAAGAATGCATGAAAGCCTTCCCCTCTTAGATTTGAAATTCATGATATGTTGTGAAATGTTTTAAATGATTTACTTAAACGATTTTACTTACCTTGCATACTCGGTACATTCCACGTACTGACCGCATACTCTATACTATATCATTTTTTATGATATAGGACCTGACTCTCAAGTTCAGCCCTGCTCTTAGACAAAGCTCCTCGAGTTAGCATCTACTTATTGGCGAGTCCTCATCTTCGAGGACCAGGTTGTCTATCTTTCTTTTTATGTATTTCAGTTTCAGTATTGTTGAGTTAGTTGGGGTCTTATCCCATCAACTCATCATGTTTAGGAGGCTTTCATACTTATGTATGTATTCAACTGATTCTTATTCTGATGTTATGATGATTTAGACTTCCGCTGAGTTTATATTGTTGATTTTTCAGTTTATTGATTGAGTTAGACGTATGCTTGTGCCATATGGGTCAGACTTGGGCTCTCGGGGTCCCTTGTCCTGTGCTCCATGATCCGAGCCTCCGCTCGGGTCGTGACAGTTAGCATCAATCAATAATAACTCAAGGAATAACCCTGTTTAATAGATTCTTTGACATAGTGTTGATTACAATTGGCAAAAAGAAATTGCTAGAAGGGAGTTCTCTTTAATTTTACAAAATAGAAGTAGATTGACACCTATGGTGCTATTCAAAGATACCCATGGGTTGGCTAAGTAAATTGCTTCCCATATTCACCTAGACCATTCTTAATCATTGCATATTGGGCGCATTTAGCAGGATTAATCCATATTTGGGTCCACTTCCCCCTACAATTATCTCTAATCTATTACAACCCTAACATGTTGCACTCTTTTGCTTGCTATTTAAATTTCCCTTCTTAATTCTAATAAACTCTAATCTTATAGCACTTTTTTACCGTCTAGGACTAGATAGTCTGACTTCGACTAGCTCTGTGGGATTTGACCCAACTCTTCGCTCGCTTCTATATTTGCTACGATCGTTTATACTAATTTATATTGCAAGTAGATTGGAACGACATCAAATATTATGGCATCATTTTCGAGGACTATATCATAAGACCTTTCTAGCCCTAACTGTCTAGTTTATTTACTTAGATCTATTTGCAACTGTTCTTTTTTTATTTTTGTCTCTTGTTGTTGGATCATGCACGCTCTTCTGCTCGAGATTTGAAAAATGTGTTTGCAGATGTAAATAAGGAAGTTCACTATTCGAAAGCGCGATCATCCCACTACGTGGTAAACTTGTGTCATTGAAGATTGACCGAAGCATTTACTATGCTTAAGGAAGAGGGATAGTTTTGCAACTCTACTAATGATGACACCTATTAGTACTTGTAATTTTCTGGAGGCGTTTCAACCTCCACAAGAAAATAATTTTTCAGATGATGCTATCCGGCTGCGAGTTTTTAAATACTTATTGTCTAGTGAGACTAGGGATTGATGCATAGACTCTCAAACTCAATTCATACTTGGAACGCGATCTATATGTTTATCCTATGGTGTTTTAACCCAATGCATGAATTTTCTAAGTTTCTACCATGAGTATGATCTAAGCATGTTTCTATTATTGAATTATTTTGACCCAATGCATGAATTTTTTAAGTTTCTACCATGAGTATGATCTAAGCATGTTTCTATATTATTGGAATTAAGGATTCATTGGAAAGTTTTACAATGTTTTATATTATAAAACCTGTTTCTCAAGTTTTACAATTATGATGCCCATCCATGAGAAGTTCGTTGATCCATGCGTATGCTCACATGATGAGAGTATTTATGAGAATAGCATGCTTTCAAGTTACCCATGTCTGTGATCATGTTTTCAAGTGAGTCAAGTATTTTCAAGTATGTTTAAGTATTGGGCAAGCCCATATGTTCAAGTATGATTTATGACTTCAAGTTAATTAGCTTACCACATGGTTTTGGAGTCAAGACTCCCAATTATGTTTAGCTTGGTGGTACGGTTTGAGCCAAGGCTCTCATGTATGATTTCAGATTTTATGTATATGATTATTCAGCTTCGTCACTAGACGATGGTCAGCTTCATTTGAAAAATGATAGAGAGAATATGCATGCTTTTGAGCAGTGTCTAGCACTGACTAGGCTATGTCAAATAACCCTATGCCTCACAACTACGAGCCAACATAGGCTGCATTAGATTATCTGGGACCTTCTTCGTGAGCTTTCCCCTGCCCCAAGGCCTTATATTTAATATCATTATCATGGTAGAATCCTTAGCCCTGGAAAGGCTTTAGATGGCTCTTCCCACTTAAGTGTGATAGTCAGGACCAAATAAGCTCTATCGTGGTAATGTCGGTTATATGGTGAGTCTCCCTATTGCTCCTCATGATTTCATCTATGCATGTTTATCATTCATGTATATATATATATATATATTCTAAAGCAGGTCTATCACGACCTGAACGGAGGCCCGGATCACAACACAGGATAAGGAGCCCGAGAGACCCCAAGTTGACCCATGGCATAAGCATACATCTAACTCAATCGATGAAACTAAATAACCAACAATTTAATCGTAATGGAAGTGTAAAATTAAATATAACATCGAAATCAAAATCCGCTTACCATATACATATCTGAAAATTCTAAACATGATGATTTGATGGGACAAGACCCCAACTAACTCAACAAGATGAAACCGAAATACATGAGAAAATCTAGATAAGTCTAGTCCTCGGGAGATGATGACTCACCAATAACTCAAACGCTAACTTTGAAGTATGAATGGGCCTTAACTTTAGAGCCAGATGTTGTATCATGAAACAATACAACTTAGAGTATGCGGCCGCATATAGAATATACCGAGTATGTAGGGTAAATAAAACCAAGAAAGTAAGTAAAATACAAAGATATGCATAACGCAAAACATAAACATTCAGAATCTGAGAATAGGGACTTGGATGTATTCTTTCTGAAATCATGATCTCATCATAACATAACAAATCATCATAACATATCATAACATAATCGATTGACTCAAAGCTGAAATTTGATATTTATAAGTAAAGCAGAACATTGAGTCCAACCTGCTTTAGAACATGCTTATATAGGTAAATCTCATGAGTAATGAAATATGCATAATCGACATCATGAGGAACAATGGGAGACTAGTCGTTTAAGCCGACATACCAGCTGATAGATCTTACGTGGTCCAAACTATCACACTAAGTGGGTAGAGCTATCCAAAGCCTTGCTAGGGTAAGTGACGATACCATGATATTGATATCAAGCTCGTGGCCCAATAGGGCAGGGATAGCTCATATAGGAGGTCCTAAAGTCATAATGCATAAACCTACGTTGGCGCGTAGTTCTGAGGCATGAGGGTGATCGACCCTTAACCTGCTCTGGGCTTCTAGACAGTACTCCAATAACATGCATATGCTCTACATCATTTTTCAATGAAGTTCAACATCGTCTATTGACGAACCTCATAAATCAAATACATCTCAAAGAGGAAATCATGCATATGAGAAACTTTAACTCAAACCATAACCCAAGCTTAAAGATAATTGGGAGTCTTCTTGCCCAAAACCATGTGATAAGTTGTACATATGAAAAGCTTTAACTCAAAACATACAAAAAGCTGAAAATATAAGTGGGAGTCTTCGCTCCAAAACCATGTGTTTAATTTGGTATATCATCAATCATACTTAAACATGTGGGCATTCTCAGTACTTTATCATGCTTGAAAAATACTCATTCATACCAAAAAAAAAAAAAAAAAAAAAAAAAAAAAAAAAAACATAATTATAACCTGGGTAGCTTGGAAACATCCTTTTTAAATGTAATATCTCAATACCAACATACATTCATCATAAATCTCATCTTTTCATGAACTTCTTCTTTAATAGGCCTTTCAATTTATAAAACTAGAATAGGATTTTTTGATTGAAACATTATAAAATTTGCCCATAAATCATATTTCTCATTTGGTAGAAACATATAAAGATATAGTTATGTAGGAGATTTAGGAAATTCATGCATTGGGTTAAAACACCAAAGATTAGTTAAGTAGGTATTCATGATTTAGAGAAGGATTTGCTCGGGTGAAAGGACTCACCCATTCATAACCATACATACCTGTTGGTAGCTGGTTCTTACTCTCTTTGAATGCCCAATAGGAAATTGAAGAGAAATTGATGAATGTTAAGCTTGGTCACCTCTCTAGTCTTCACCTTGTATGCATGAATAAATAAGGCCTAAAATGAACTTAACCCCTTTAAAAGTCACTATCCATAACTCAAAATGACGTAGTTTAGGCCTTAAGAACTTAGGGAATTACGGAAAAGCCCTAATAAACTCGCATAAAATAATCTCTTTAGGTGGTCCTAGTGAGGGACTCCAATGATTCGTCGTTAAGGTTCATGACTCGTATTTATAGTTCGTGAAGTACACTGCCTCTCAAGTCTCCTGGGCTCGTCACGGATAACTTAACAACTTGTTCCAGGTGACCCCGACTAGTGATCACCATTCGTGATGTACATTGCCTTGGTCTCGTATATATTTTTCCCTGATTTGTCACGACTCACCCTACGAATCGTGGGGATTGACCACGACTCGTGGTGTCCTCCCATCAAGTGCACTGCCTCCCTTCTTCTTTCGTACCTCCACCCTAATGACTGACCTAACGATTCATGGGGTTCAATTTACTGAGCTCATGGTCACATCCGTGCGATCCAATTTCCAAAATTTCAAATTCATTACCTGCTTCCTAGGACAGCATCATGACTCATGGCTCCTCTCACTAGTCACCTCACGACCTGTGCTGATGCCTGGTGCTAGATTTTAACTTTTCTCCGCTTCAACTCTCGGGTCTAATCTTTCGCTTTCGGGGTATAAAATTATCTCCCCTTTGGGAATGTTAACTGAATGTTGGAAAATATATAAAATGCAATTATCATATTCAAATACTGATCATTTACACCGAAAACCGATGTGTAATGACTAGCTCCGATTCGTACTACATAGCCGAACTGATTTCACGAATCTTACCAGCATCCATATAAATAAAAGAAACATGAGGACATGAACTTCGAACATGAAAACTAAATAGATTTCTAGGAAAAGTTGATATCTGGCTGAAATTGAGTCGGTAGAATAATGGGTATCTAGCCATCATATCCGCTTCGCTTCCCACATAGCTCCATCAATATGTTGATTCCTCCATAACACTTTAACTGAAGCTACTTCTTTGTTCCTTTGCCTTCGAACCTGACGATCAATTATTTCTGTCTTAAACCTCCTCATAACTGAGGTTGTTCTTCACACCAAATACTGGCCACAGGCCGACAATCTAGATGACATCAACACTTCTCTCAGGCAGATATATGGAATAAAAATGCACAAGAACGGTGATCCAACTCAGGCCATTTTATACATGTCTCATGATCAAGACGCTGACAGGACTAGCGTTTTTCCTTCTTTCCGAACCTCATCTTTCCCTTCATGGGAGACACTCAGAAATACCCAATCGGTCGACCTCAAATTGTACTTTCTCCTTCTCATGTTGGCATAGGACTCTTGGAGACTCCAGGCAGTTTTCAGCCTGTCCCTTATCAACTGCACCTTCCATAGCCTATGAACCAAATCTGGTCCTATCACCACCTCTTCGCTAACTCAACCATCCAATGGGTGACCTACACCTCCACCCATAGAGATCCTCGAATAGTGCCATCCGAATACTGGAATGATAGTTGTAATTGTATGTGCAAACTTCGGATAAGAGGAAAATGCTCATGCCAGCTACCTTTTGAAGTCAATCGCGCATGCTCTCAACATTTCCTCGAGAGTATGGATTGTCCGCACCACAATAACGTTTGTGGGTGAATTATTGTGCTGAGCTTAATTGTGTATCCAATCCTTTTTGAAATGACTTCCAAAAAAGAGAGGTAAATTGAGTACCTATGTCTGAAATGATGGATAAGTGCACTCCGTGCAATCAGACTAGCTCGAATATATAACGGGCATAAACCTCCGCCGGTTCTGTGGTCTTAATCGGTAGAAAATGTGCAGCCTTCATCATGTCTACCACAACCCAAATGGAGTCATATTGTTGACAAGTAGGAGGTAAACCTATGATGAAGTCCATATTGATTTCTTCCTACTTCCAAGTAGGAATGCTGATATCCTGAAGCACTCCTCCCGCCTTGATGCTCAACCTTACTTGCTGATGCCCAGACACTTTTCTACGAACTCTGCAATATCCTTCTTCATGACATTCCACCAATAGACTTCTCGTAAGTCACGATACATCTTGATGGCACCTAGATGGATAGAATATCTGGATCCGTGAGCCTCATGCAACATTCGGTTCTTCATCTATCAACATCTCTGGAACACATAGGCAACCCTGATACTGAAACACACCATCTCCCCTTGAGAAGACTCCATCTCCGATTCTGGAACAACTTCCTTTAACTTTACCAAAATCGGGTCCTCATATTTCCTAGCTTGGCATCAGTCACCAAGGAAGATTCTGATCCGCATTTCACAACAACACCGCCATCACTCGAGTCAACCAACCTAACACCCAACCTGCGAGTCGATGCACATCTTTCACCAGCTCCATCTTACCTCATCCACATGAGACACACTCCATATAGAGTCGACTAAGTGTATCCGCTACTACGTTAGCGTTACCTGATGGTAAAGCCTACTCATATCATAGTATTTGAATAACTCCAACAACCTCCTTTGCCGAAGATTGAGATCCTTCTGAGTAAACACATAATAAGCTCTGCGGTCCATAAACACATCTACGTGGACCCTGTACAAATAATGTCTCTATATCTTCAATGCGAGTACCACCGTAGCCAACCAAGATCATGGGTTGGGTAATTCTTCCAGACTTTTTAGCTGTCTAGAGGCATATGCTCTAACCTTCCCGTGCTGCATCTGTACACACCCAAGTCCGATCCTTGAAGCATCACAATATACCACAAACCTATCAGTACCCTCCGTAGAGTTAACACTGATGCTGAAGTAAGTTGAGTCTTCATCTCCTGGAAACTTCTTCATAAGCCTCCGACCATTGGAATTTCACCTTCTTCTGAGTCTATTTGGTCAAGGGTGCTGGGCAATTGATGAGAAACCTTCAACAAAACTCGATAATAGCCAACTAAATCTAAGAAGCTCCGAATATCTGAAGGATTCACCAGTCTAGCCAATTGCCACGCTCTTTTTCTGAGAGTCCACCTGTATGCCCTTACTTGATACCTCATGGACAAAAATTGCCAGTGAGTTAAAACCAAAAGTCACACTTGCTTAACTTAGTATACAATTGGTGATCCTTGAGAGTTTGTAGCACCACCCTCAAATGAGCGGCATGCTCCTCCTCGCTCCGAGAGTATATCAGAATGTCATCAATAAACACAATCACAAACATATCTAGGTACGTCTTGAACACCCTATTCATCAAGTCCATAAAAGTTGCAAGAGCATTGGTCAGTCAAAAAGACATCACTACAAGCTCATTATGGCCATACCGCGACCTGAAGGCTGTCTTCAGGATGTGACTCTCCTGAACTCAGATGATGGTACCTCAGATCTGAGATCTATATTGAGAAACACTTGCACCTAAAGATGGTCAATAATCATCAATCTTTGCAAAGGATACACGTTCTTGACAGTGACTTCTATTCAATTGCCGATAATCAATACACATGCGAAGAGAACCATCTATCTTTCGGACAAAGAGGATTGGTGCACCCCATGGGGACATTGATCGGCCCACGAAGACCTTTTCGTAGGTTCTTCAACTTCCTTCAACTCTTTTAGTTCTGATGGAGCCATTTCAGAGAGAATAGATATAGGTTGTGTGTCGGGAAGAAGGTCAATACCAAAATTGATCTCCCACTGAGAAGGATCTCTGCAAATCATCTGGAAAGAACTTTGGATACTCACGTACTACTTGAACTAACTGAATAGTCGGGGTCTCGAATACAAAATCTTTAACCCTAACTAGATGGTACACACAACCCTTAGAAATCATCTTTCTGGGCCTTAAGGTAGAAATTAAATGACCTATCGGCACAACTGAACTACCTTCCCTTCTGGGACCGGCTCACTCGTAAATCAACTCTATTGCCCGAGTCTACAATTAGTTGAGGCATAACAATAAAATAGCCAATCCATGCTGAGGATAACATTGAAATCGATCATGGATAACTTTATTAAATCTCCTCAGGTGACTTTCTAAAGGACTAAGACTGGGCGCTCTCTATATACCTACCTGTCTAGTTATAACTGAGTCACCTGTTGGAGTAGAAACCGAGAAGGGTTCCGACAAGACTTTCGTGGATCGACTGAAGCTACTGGACACATAAGGTGTCACAAAAGACAAAGCAACTCCCCCGATCTAGCAAAGCATAACATCAAGATGGAAAACTTGTAACATACCAATGACCACATCCGAGACCTCCTGCTCCTGTTTGGATGCTAAAAGCATATTCAGTGGTTCCGCCAACTTCGCCTTTTCTAGTGGATGGTCCCTGTGCTGAACGTACGGGTGGGGATATGGAGCTAGAAGTTGGGCCTTGACTTTCATCATTATCCTGTCTCGCTTCTAGGCAATCTCTGAGTATATGTACGGGCTTCCCACACCCGAAACAAGCACCCGTACCTTAAATACCGACCCTTGTGACTCGGCCACACCTACGACAAGATGTATGCAAGAATCTGTAGGTCTGCTTCTCTAACCCCTATAGTCTGATGCTCACCCCCTCCGATCGTGCCTCGGTCAAGATGGCACACTCAATGCTGAAGATGCTGGGGCTGAATATCTCGGTGGGTCTACTATTGGTGCCCACCACCCGATCTTGACTAGGAGAATATCATGTGAGTGTCAGTCCTGGCCTTCCTTGGCCTCCTCCTTTCATGCGCTGCCTCCATCTACTAGGCATAAGACTATCCGAGGGAAATCCATATATTGATGGAGCATGGTGGTACTGGAATCCTTGTCAAAATACCCGCTACACCATGAAAAAACCTTCTCACTCGCACCCTCTGATCAGTCACTAACCCTGGGGCGTAATTTGATAGGCGAGTGAACTTAAGGGAGTAATTCTGCATTGTCATCCTCCCTTGCTTCAGATTTACAAACTCAGCTGCCTTCAACTCCCTTATCTCACAAGGGAAAAAATGATCCAAGAATGCAATATTGAACTCTTCGCGACAGGGTCCGCTCTGGAAACCCTGCTATCTTCCCATTGGCGAAACCAGATGTGCGCGACCCCTTTCAACTAATATGAGGACAACTCTACATACTCAACTCCATTCACCCCCATGATTTGGATGATCTTAACAATCATATCTATGAACTCATGCGGGTGCTTATCTACTTTCGATCCAAGGAATCTGGCGGGTCTATTCTCAGGAAGTCTTTGACTCGAGCCGCTGCTACATTGCCATTTTGTGGAACATGCGAAACTTCCTAACATTGACCTAAGCTGTCAAGGTCTACGCAAGCATCTGAATAGATGCCCAAAACACAACATAAGCAACCAACTCCGGTGCCTGGTGCCTCTTGAACTGGTGGGGCCTGTTGGTGCCCATTCCCGTTGCAATCCTCGTGGCCTTCTCCATTCCCATTCCTTCTACCATTCATCCTTCTAGGAGCCATGATTATGCAATCCCGAATAGCACCAATTAGAAGGATAGGGATATTTCATCACATGAATAGAACATGGAACGAAGGGAACATTTCCCAAACGCCTCGTAGCCTCTTCTGTCATAAGTGTGGCATGCCTACACCCAGAAAAAGACTACTCAACGCGGCTTTCATAAATCCTAGGACACTTCAATCTATTGCTCTAATACCAAGATTGTCACGCACTCCGAACGGGAGGCCCGAATCACAACACAGGACAAGGAGCACTGAGAGACCCTAAGTCAACAAATGGCATAAGCATACATCTAACTCTATCAATGAAACATAATAACCAACAATGTAATTGCAGTAGAAGTTTAAACATAAACATAACATCAGAACCCACAATCTGGAGCTGATTACATACAATGTCAGATAAGCCTCTAAACATAATGAGTTGATGGGATTAGACCCCAACTAACTCAAAAAGTTGATACTGAAAATACATGAAAATGTTAGAATAAGTCTAGTCCTCGGGAGAGTGAGGATCACTCAATAATGCAAAGAACCCTGGGATAAGCTGACTATGAACGGGTTGAATCCTTAGAGTCGGATTCGATATCATGAAACAATACAGAATAGAGTATGCGGTCAGTACATGATATGTACCAAGTACGTAGGGTAAGTAAAACCAAGAAAAGTGGCAACCAGTTAAATACATGCATAACATAAAACATAAACATTAAGAATCTTAGAATAGGACTTGGATGCATTCTTTCTAAAATCATGATCTCATCATAACATGTCATAACATAATCAATTGACTCAAAGCTTGAAACCTGGGTATTTAGAGTAAGTGTGTAAGCTGAACATTGAGTTAAACCTTCTTTAGAACATGCTTACATATGTAAATCTCATGAGTAATGAACATGCATAACTCGTCTTTTAACCAACATGTACCGCGATAGATCTTACATGGTCCCAACTATCACATTCAAGTGGGCAGAGCTGTCCAAAGCCTTAACAGAGCTAAGGAAGAAACCATGATATCAATATCGCTTCGTGGCCCAATAGGGCAAGAGATAGTACAAGGGAGGTCCCAAAGTCATAATGTATAAACCTACGTTAGCGCGTGTTCTGAAGCATAGGTGATCGACTCTTAGCCGCTCTGGGTTCTATGACACTACTCCCAAAACATGCATATGCTCTATATCATTTTTCAATGAAGCTTAATATTGTCTATTGACGAACTTCATAAATCAAACACAGCTCAAAGAGGAAATCATGCATATTAGAAGCTCTAACTCAAACCATACCACAAGCTGAAAGATAATTAGAGTCTCTTTGCTCCAAAATCATGTGGTAAATTGTACATGAAAAGCTTTTAACTAAAAAAATACCACGTAACTAAAAATATATGGAGTCTTTACTCAAAACCATGTGGTGTTTAATTTGGGAAATCATCAATCATACTTAAACATGTGGGCATTTCCCAATACTTTATCATTCTTGGAAAATACTCAATTCATACCAAAAACATAATTATAACATGGGTATCTTGGAAAACATACTTTCATCGTAATATCTCATCACCAACATGCATTCACTACAAATCTCATATTTCATGAACTTTCAATGGGCTTTTCAATTTATTAAACTAGAACAAGATTTTTTATTTTAAAACATTATAAAATTTGCCCATAAATCATAATTCATTTGTAGAAACATATAAGGTCATACCTAGTAGAGATATAGGCCCATGCATTGCCAAAACCCCATAGATTGGGCCAGAATTAATATCAGAGAAGATTAGTAATGGTTTGAACAGACTTATTCAAAACCCAACATACTCTGGTAGCTGATTCTTACACTTCTTTGAATGCCCAATAGGAAATTGAAGAGAAAATGATGAATGTGCTAGGTTGATCACCCTCTAGACTCTTCTACCTAGTAAGATGCAAATGAATAAGGCCTAAAATGGACTTATCCCCAAAAGGCATTATTCATAAACTAAATACGTAGTTTAGCCTTAGGAACTTAGGGTAGAAATTATGGAAAAGCCCTTACAGAAACTCTCGCAAAAAGTAAATGTCAGGTGGTCCTAACGAGGAACCTAACGATTCATCGTCAAGGGTCACGATTTGTGTCTTAGTTCGTAAGTATGCACTGCCTCTCACCTTCGGCTCATCATGGATGACTTAACGACTCATTCCAGGTGACTACAACTCATGGTCATGAACTGCAATGTACACTGCCTTGGCCTCAGATATATTTTTCCTTGCTTGGTCACGACTCACCCCACGAATCGTTGGGCCTGACCACAACTCGTGGTGTCCTCCCATCAAGTGCACTGCTCTCTTCTCTTTTTCTAACTCACCCAGCCCCACGACTGACCTAATGACTCGTGGGTTTGACCATGAGTTGTGGTCACATAAGTGGATCCCATTTCCAAAAATTACAAATTCACTCCCTTGTCCTCCCCATGAGTAACATCACGACTGGTGGGATCCTCTCATAGGTCACCTCACCACCCGTCCCGATGCCTGGGTGCCGATTCAACTTTTCTCTATTTAACCTCTCGAGTCTGATCTTTGGGATTTCGAGTTATATAACAAGGTTTGACCTAATGTTCAGTTTTACTTATGATTATCAGATTTTAGCTTTGGGTCATTCGATTTAGTTATAATGTTTAGATCATGATTACAGAATATAGCATGCACGCTCTACTCTCAAATTCTTATCTTGATTATGTTTCATATTATGAATGTTTTAATGATTTTACTTACTTAAGAGGTTTTACTTACCTGAGCAACACTGATACATTCCAATATACTGACCGCATACTCTATGTTGTATCATTTATGATATAGGCTACATCTTCAGCTCAGCCTTGTCACAAGCCAGTTTCGAGTTAGCATCCAGTCTCTATTGGTGAGTTCTCATCTGTCGAGGGTCCTTTTTATCAGTTTTTATTCATTTTCAGTTCTTATACATAGAGATTTGTTGGGGTCTTGTCCCACCAACTCATCAGAATTAGAGGCTTTTCAGACATAAATTCCATTCAGCTTAAGACTCGTGTTGTATGTTAAGATTTTTTTGTTGCAGTTTAATTTACAATTATATTTATTGGTGATTGATGTTCAACTTTATAGCTTATGTTAGAAGTAATGTTCATGCCATGAGTTGACATGGAGCCTCTGGGGGTTCCTTGTCCCGTGTCACCGATCTGGGCCTATGTTCGGGTCGTGACACCGACAGTGCTTCAAATGCATCTCATAAATTTTTACTCCAAATTTTGATTGATGCAAGGTCAGATGCATTGGAATACACCTCAAAGGATTCAATTTGGATGTGCTGGAAAACCTAAAAATACTTTCTAAAATAGGAATTATGGTATGTTTAAATTCGCCGCTTGTAGAACTTTTATGAAGACTCAATCGGTAGGAAGCTCTCAACTCAACTCTATATCTAGGAGTTAGTTAGACTACATGGGATTCCCTTGTCCATCATCTTAGACAGAGGTACCCAATTCACCTCTCACATCTAGAAGTCTTTTTAGAAGGGACTAGGCACTCAGGTCAAGCTTAGCAGAGCTTTTCACCAGCGTATAGATGGGCAAGCTGAACGGACTATTCAGACCCTAGAAGATATGTTGAGAGCGTGCGCATTCAATTTCAAGGGAATTTGGGATGACCATTTTCCTCTTATCGAGTTTGCGTACAATAACAGCTACCACTCTAGCATTTAGATGGCCCCATTTAAGGAATTATATGGTAGAAGGTGTAGATCTCCTATAGGGTGGTTTTAGGTTTGTGAAGCTACCTTGATACGGCCATACTCAGTTCACGAGGCAATGCAGAAAGTCCAACTCATCTGAGAAAGGTTGAAGACAGCTCAGGGCCATCAGAAATCCTAGCCGATGTGAGGACAAGAGAGTTGGAGTTTGCGGTTGATGACTGGGTGTATCTAAAAAATTTCGCCCATAAAAGGGGTGATGAGATTTGGAAAGAAGGAAAAGCTCAGCTTGAGATATGTGGGACCCTATAGGATTTTTAGGAGTATTGGAAATGTAGCCTATGAGCTAGAATTACCTTGAGAATTGGCAGTTGTGCACCATGTATTCTATGTGTCACTTTTGAAGTTCATTGGACATCCAACTTTAGTTGTGTCGTTGGACAGTGTAGAAATAAAGGATAGTCTCTTATATGAGGATGTCCCAGTTCAGATCCTTGACCATCAAGTTTGTAAGCTAAGGAACAAGGGAAATAACATCAGCCAAGGTCTTATAGAAAAATTAGTAGGTTGAGGGAGCTACGTGGGAGGCTGAAATAGATATGATGACCAAATACCCACACTTGTTCTCTACTGACTCTGTTGCAGCTTAAAATATTAGTTTTGCATTAGAAACTGAGTTAGTTGTTGGATTATATTTATGTGTTTAAGTTTCCTTTATGATTTTTGACATATGTATGAAAGGCGAATTCAGTTCAGTTATGTATGTTGAAATGTGGGTATCCATTCTGCCAATTTTGGAGATAAATGAGCCATATTTGATCATTATGATTGTTATTCCCTGCTTTCCTGTGTGTCTTCCAACATTCGAGGATGAATGTTTCCAAGGGGGAGATATTGTAATGCCCCGGAAACTCAAAGACTAGATCTGCGACTTAAATTAGAAAATCTGGAAAGCTGCATAAAATGCTTCAGGATGACTCCCCAAACGAGTCGTTAGAAAACTAAATGACTCGTTAGGTCAGTCGTGGGAAGGGGGATTGAGAAATGGAAAGGGATAGACAGTGTACCCAATAGAAGACCTCACAAGTCGTGGTATGTCACCACGAGTCGTGATCAGTTAGAGGTGGTTTTTCTGAGAGCTAAGCAGTGTACCGCACGAGTCCTTACCACGACTCATTATCGGACACCACGAGTCATGGTGCTACCCGTGGGGAGCTTTATACTTTTGGGCAGTGTGGTCCACGATAGGTGACCATTAGTTTTGGTCACTCACCACGACTTGTTAGGTCCCTCGTGGTGGACTTTAGGGATTTCTAGGCAGTGTACTCAACGAGTGTGACCATGGGTCATGGGCACTGATCACGACCCGTTAGGACAACTTGAGAATTTTTCCTTGTGATTTTCTAAGGCTTGTTTAGTAACTTCCTATTCTTCTAAACTTTAAACTACGTCTTTTTAGATGTAATTTAAGATTTATTAGTGGGAATGAACAGCCTATTCCCTCATTCCACACATATATTCTCAGAAAAACATCGTAGCTCTCCTCTCAAGAAACTCCCAAGAATGCTTAGTGTTTTCCTCCATTGCAGCAGTTCGAGTTTTCTTCTTCAGGAAATTTTTAGTCAAGTATGTGGGAATTCAATAAGGGGAATAGTTCTTCCCTTGTGACCCCAAAATCCTCTTATAGTTTCTCCATCAGTCATAGCCCTGAATTTTTGAGTACAAAGAGATTACATGTTTTTTTTCGTTGATTTCACATAGAACGATATCCATGCGTATTGTTGATATGATTTCCATTAGTTCTTGACCAAACTTTTGATGTTCTTGCAAAAGTGAATTAAGCCCTGAGCTTTCGAATGAAACATATTTATGTATTAAATTCCTCATGGTTTCTGAAGTGTGATTTGGACTGATTTTTTTAGTATTCCATATCATTTATATGTTGAGTAATTACTCCCTTGATAAGAATAATTTTAGCCCTGGTACGAATGAGAAAACAATAGTACTGCTTATCGGATGAGATTTCCTGATTTCTTGAATTTTTTTTCCATATTGTGGATTCCCGTATTGTCGGAATAAGTTGAATTCTCTGTTAGCTGTTTAGTAGTTCAATTCAGTTAGAACGTAGAATTTCCTCAATGCCATTCAGAAATTGTCAGCTGATCAGTTTTACTACAGAATTCCATGAGGTGTCCGTGATACCTCCCTATTATCAGAATCAGACTCGGAACTCAGTTTCATTGGTCCACTAGGCGGTCATGACACTTTAGATAAATAGCTCTGACTAGCCCTAGGACCCCAGAAAGATTATAGTTTGTTCTTAGACGGATACGACGCTTCTTGATAAGCAGATCTGACCAGTCAGAACCTAGTTTCAGAATCTGATCCGACAAGACTCTCAGGGTACTATCAGTTATATATCCCTAACTAGTCTTGGACCTCGGTTTCGAGATATAAGCTTAATTTTTAGTCTAGGTATTCCAGTGGGAGTAGAACTTAGCACCGAGCGGACCAGGGTTCCAGCGCACACAGGTTCCTAGAACAACGTTGCTAGAGTAGGTTACAGTATTTATTGGCCTGATTGGCCCCAGACTTTTGTGATCACCTAGTTCATGCCTCTATACCCTGGCAAGGTATAATGGGTCCCGGTGGGGCGTATACATCAGACTCCACATCTAGCTCACGTAGTTATATGTCGGTTATCGACTCTCCTACTAGTCAGCACAGTCCATTTTCAATATAAGCAGTTTAGTTCAGTTTCAGCTATCTCAGTTAAATCAGTTTAGTACAGTATCTTAGACTCAAAACTTTAGACTTAGGGCATGTCCTTGACCGGTAGATAGGGTCATTTTGACCATCTTAGTTTATTACAGTTATTCAGCTCAGTATATTAGCTGGTCATTGCATGCCCTTTTTCAGCTCAGTCTTTTATATTCAGTTCTATTTTCTCCCGCTTACTCAGTACATTCAAAGTACTAATGCATACTTTTATGCTGTATCTTTTCATGATACAGCTGAGGTGCTCAGACTCAGCATCATTAGTCACCGCAGTTCAAATCCTGCTCAGCAGCAGAAGTGTGAGTCCTCATCTTTCAAGGGCATTATTTTAGTTCTTTCAATCATTTCATTAATTTCAGTTAGACTTATAGTTAGCTGGGGGCTTTTCGGGTTCATAAATGTTTTTATATTATTATTTCAAAGCTTCTACTATGCATGTTTTACTCAGAATACCAGTGTATGATAGGCCAAGGGTTGACTTGGGGGTATTTTTGACTCCAAGTACCGTGTTCCGTCCAGGGTGTAGACTCGGGGCGTGACAAACTTGGTATCAGAGAACTAGGTTTAGAGTATTCTCAGAATGTCTGAAAACCGCATCGAGTAGAGTCCTTTTTATGGGTGTGAAGTGCGCCACACTTATGACAAGGAGGCTATGAGATATTATTTGGAAAACTCTCTTTTGTTCATACTCTTTATCGTGTGTTAAAGTTCAATTCCAGAAGCGCCCATCTAACTTGTGCTCTGTTTTGTTTAAGTGAATTATGCCTCCTAAGCGCGGTAAAGAAAGAAAGGCCGGCAACACCAACAGACCTTCCCCACCAGGCCAAGTAGCCCCTTAGGACGACACAGTGTCCACTACAGAATTCAGGGTGACTATCCAGCTGCTCGCGTAAACAGTCACCAATCAGGTGAATCAACCAGTATTACCAGTTAACAAAAATGGATCTGTAGCTGCTTCTAGGGTGCGGGACTTCACCCGTATGAACCCTCCATCTTTTCAGGGATTCAAAGTGGGGGAGGACCCCCAAGAGTTGATAGATGAGATTTGGAAGATTTCCTGTATTATGGGTGTCAGCTCCTCTATGAGTGCTGATCTGGCTGCCTACCAGCTAAAAGGGGTTTCCCAGGTCTGGCACGAATAGTGGAAAGAGGGGCAGTCAGTGGGAGCACAACCAGTGTAGTGGGAGGAGTTCAACACAACCTTCCTGGACAGATTTTTCCTTAGGAGCTGAGGGAGGAAAAAGTTGATGAGTTTATGAACTTGAGACAGGAGAATAGAAAGGTGGAGGAGTATGCTCTGGAGTTTACCAGGATGTCTAAGTACGCTCTAGAGATGGTAGTAGAGCCAAGGGATCGCATGTTGAATTTTTTGAACGGAGTGTCGAACCTGGTCCTCAAAGAGTGTAGGACAGCGATGCTGATTAGGGATATGGACCTATCCAGCCTAACTGTCTATGCGCAATAGAATGGGGATGAAAAACTAAAGGATATGGAGCGAAAGAACAAACGAGCAAGGACTAGCCAGTCAGATCATGGCCATCAGAGGTCTAGCCGTAGTAGCTGCCCACAACAGCAGCAACAACAACAACAGAGAGCCCCAACACCCAGCTCAGCCAACTCCCCAACCTTCTAGTCTCGCCAGGATCGGAGGGGAGGTGAATCTGGCTCTTAGTCTCAGAGCTAAAATGCCGGAAACAGATATCCAGCTTTCCCCAAGTACAATAGGAACCACCCGGGAGAGTGCCTTCAAGGTCGAGAGGGCCGCTTTGGTTGTGGATAGCTTGATCATCGGCTTAAAGATTTCCCATCAGTAGGACCGGAAGGAGCACAATCCACCACATCATCAGTTCCAGTAGGTTGACCAGCTAAGCAGGACAGCACCTCAGGTACAGATGGCGGTTAGCGCCAAAATGGTTTTTATGCATTGTTTTCCTGTCAGGATCAGGAGAGTTCACCTGACGTGGTCATGGGTATGTTACGCCTCTTTCACCAGGACTTGTATACCATCCTAGATCCAGGAGCCACCCTTTAATTCGTGAATCCTTACATAGCAGTCCAGTTAAATATCATTCTAGAGGTCCTCTTAGAACCATTCTCAATCTCTACCCCTGCTGGCGAGTCAGTTAGAGCCAGCTGGGTTTATAGAAACTATCCAGTCTTAGTCCTTAATAAAGACATTCAAGTTGACCTCGTAGAGCTAGACATGGTCAATTTTGACTTATCCTCGGCATGGACTGGTTGCACTCTGGTTATGCCTCAGTTTTCTGTAGAACTAGAGCTATCAAGTTTCAGTTTACTAGTGAGCCATTGTTAGAATTGACAGACAGTAGTTCAGCGCCTAAGGGTCGGTTTATCTCCTACCTTAAGGCCCAGAAGCTCATTTCCAAGGGATGTATTTATCATCTAGTTTGGGTCAAAGATTCAAACTCTAAGACCCAACAATCCAGTCAGTTCCAGTGGTCAGCGAATTCCCAGATGTATTTCTTGAGGATTTTCCCGGAGTTCCCCCCTGAATGGGAAATAGACTTTGGAATAGACCTCCTACCAGATACTCAGCCCATCTCCATCCCTCTTTAAAGAATGGCTCCTGCTGAGCTTAAGGAGTTAAAGGAGCAGTTAAAAGATCTTATTGACAAGGGTTTTATCAGACCCATCATCTCTCCGTGGGGTGATCCAGTACTATCCGTGCGTAAGAAGGATGGTACCCTAAGAATGTGCATAGATTACTGTCAGCTGAACAAGGTCATAGTCAAGAATAGGTATCCTCTACCCCGAATTGACAACCTGTTTGACCATCTTTAGTGAGCCAATTGTTTCTCAAAGATAGATCTGAGGTCGGGGTACCATCAGCTAAGGGTCAGAGAGTGTGACATACCGAAAACATCATTCAAAACTCGGTATGGTCAGTACAAATTTGTGGTTATGTCCTTCGAGCTAATGAACGCCCCTGCAGCCTTCATGGACCTGATGAATAGAGTATTTAAGTAGTATCTGGATATGTTCGTCATTGTGTTCATCGACGAC
Organism: Datura stramonium; assembly: GCA_018107945.1. NCBI lineage: Eukaryota > Viridiplantae > Streptophyta > Magnoliopsida > Solanales > Solanaceae > Datura > Datura stramonium. The sequence goes on from JACEIK010004798.1 coordinate 88,270, forward strand.
ATTTTTGTATACTCCATAAATGAGAAAGAGCATGTTAATCACCTGAGGATAGTGCTTCAGTCGCTCAGAGATCGCCAATTGTTCGCCAAGTTCATCAAGTGTGAATTCTGGTTGAATTCTGTGACTTTCTTGGGTCATGTGGTCTTGGGTGAAGGTATTTAGGTTGATCCTCAAAAGATAGCAACAGTGAAAGACTGGCCCAGACCTACCTCTCCAACGGAAATCAGGAGTTTTCTAAGCTTAGTTGGTTATTACCGATATTGTGGAGGGTTTCTCCTTTATAGCATCTCCTCTAACTATGTTAACTCAAAATAAAGTAAAGTTCCAGTGATCGGATGTGTGTGAGAAGAGTTTCCAAGAGTTGAAGAATCGACTCACTACCGCTCCAATTTTGACCTTTCTAGAAGGAACAGATGGGTTGATGTTCTATTGTGACGCTTCCAGAGTTGGACTCAGTTGCATTCTGATGCAGAAGGGAAAGGTGATAGCCTACGCCCCCAAACAGCTCAAAGTTCATGAGAAGAACTATCCAACTCATGACTTGGAGTTGGCATCGGTGGTGTTTGTGCTGAATATATAGAGACATTACCTATATGGGGCTAATGTGGATGTGTTCATAGATCATAAGAGCCTTCAGTATGTGTTCAGTCAAAAGGACCTAAATCTTCATCAGAGAAGGTGGTTGGAGCTACTGAAAGATTAGGACATGATTGTGTTGTATCACCAGGGCAAAGCCAATATGGTGGCAGATGCACTAAGTAGGCTATCTATGGGAATTGTAGCACATGTTGAAGAGGGCAAGAAGGAAATGGTAAAAGATATTCACAGGCTAGCTTGGTTGGGAGTACAGTTGGTGGATTCAGCTGAGGGTGGAGTGGTAATGCAAAGTGGGTCAGATTCCTCCTTGGTAGTTGAAGTGAAGTCCAGACAGGACAAAGATCCCATCTTACTCGAGCTTAAGGAAGAAGTTCGCAGAAAAGAAATAGAAGCTTTCTATAAAAGGGGAGATGGTGTGCTCCGTTACTAGGGCAGATTGTGTGTACCGGATGTCGGTGAGTTGAGACAGCAGATACTTGCTAAAGCACACACCTGGATACACTCCATTCACCCTGATGCTACTAAAATGTACCGCATTTTGCGGGATATTTATTGGTGGGACGGCATAAAGAGAGACATCGCTGAATTCATAGCCAAGTGCTCAAACTGCTAGCAAGTCAAGGTAGAGCATCAAAGACTAGGAGGCATGACTCAAGATATCAGCATACCCACATGGAAGTGGGAAGAAGTAAACATAGACTTCATTACGGGTCTACCTCGAACTCGTCGGCAACATGACTCAATCTGGGTAGTAGTAGATCAAATGAATAAGTCAGCACATTTCCTCCCAGTTAAGACCACAGATTCAACTGAGGACTATGCTAGACTTTATATATGGGAGTTAGTCAGACTTCATGGGGTGCCCTTTTCCATCATCTCAGACAGAGGTACCCAATTCACCTCTCACTTCTAGAAGTCTTTTCAGAAGGGACTGGGCAATCAGGTGAAGCTCAGCAGAGCTTTTCACCCACATATAGATAGGAAAGCTGAGTGGACTATTAAGACCCTAGAAGATATGTCGAGAGCATGCGCGATCGATTTCAAGGGCAGTTGGGATGACCATTTGCCTCTTATCGAGTTTGCGTACAACACCAGCTACCACTCTAGCATTCAGATGGCCCCGTTTGAGGCATTATATGGTAGAGGGTGTAGATCTCATATAGGGTGGTTTGAAGTTGGTGAAGCTACCTTGATAGGGCCAGACTTAGTTCATGAGGTAATGCAGAAAATCCAGCTCATCCGAGAAAGGTTGAAAGTAGCTCAGAGCCATCAGAAATCTTATACCGATGTGAGGAGAAGAGAGTTGGAGTTTGCAGTTGATGAATGGGTTTATTTGAAAATTTCACCCATGAAAGGGGTTATGAGATTTGGAAAAAAGGGAATGCTCAGCCCGAGATATGTGGGACCCTATAGGATTTTGAGACGTATTGGCAATGTAGCATATGAGCTAGAATTACCTTCAGAATTTGCAGCTGTGCACCCTGTATTCCATGTGTCACTTTTGAAGAAGTTCATCGGACATCCAACTTCAGTTGTGCCATTGGACAGTGTAGAAATAAAGGATAGTCTCTCATATTAGGAGGTCCCAGTTCAGATCCTTGACCATCAAGTTCATAAGCTAAGGAAAAAGGAAATAGCTTCAGTCAAGTTCTTCTAGAGAAATCAGCAAGTTGAGGGAGCTACATGGGAGGCTGAAGTAGATATGATGGCCAAATGCCCACACTTGTTCTCTACCGACTCTACTGTAGCTTAAAATATTAGTTTTGCATTAGAAACTGAGTTAGTTGTTGGGTTCAATTTATGTGTTTAAGTGTCCTTTATGATTATTAATGTGTATATGAAAGGTGAATTCAGTTCAGTTATGTATGTTGAAATGGGGGTATTTATTCTGCTAGTTTTGGAGTTAAATGAGAAGTATTTGATTATTATGATTGTTCTTCCCTGCTTTCCTATGTGTCCTCCAACATTCGAGGACGAATGTTTCCAAGGGGGAGATATTGTGATGCCCCATAAACTCAAGACTAGATTTGGGACTTAATTATAAAATCTGGATATCTGTAGGAAATGCTTCAGGACGACAAACGAGTTGTTAGAAGATCTAACAACTCCTTAGGTCAGTTGTGGGAAGAGGGATTGAGAAATGGAAAGGGATAGACAGTGTAGCCAATGGAAGACCTCACGAGTTGTGGTCAGTCACCACGAGTTGTGAGGTGAGTTGTGACCAGTTAGAGGAGGTTTATCTGAGAGCTAAGCAGTGTACCCCACAAGTCCTCACCATGACTCGTGGTGTCACCCGTAGGGAGCTTTAGACTTTTGGGGAGTGTGGTCCACGACAGGTGACCACGAGTGGTGGTCACTTAACACAACTCGTTAGGTCCCTTGTGGTGGCCTTCAGGGATTTCCAAGCAGTGTACTCAATGAGTGTGACCAGACCCATTAGGTCACCCGTTAGGACCACCAGACAGTTTTTCCCTGCGATTTTCTAAGGGTTTCTTAGTAATTTCCTATTCTCCTAAACTTTAAACTACGTCATTTGAGACGTAATTTCAGACCTATTAGTGGGAATGAATGGCCTCTCCCCTCTTTCCCCACGTATATTCACAGAAAAATATCGTAGCTCTCCTATCAAGAAACTCTCAAGTAAGCTCAGGGTTTTCCTCCATTTCAGCAGTTTGAGTTTTCTTCTTCGAGAAATTTTTAGTCAACTATGTGGGAATTTGTTGCGCCCCAGTTCACGCGCAAGCGCACGCGGTCGTACAAGTAATAAAGTGACCCTTTTTAAGAGACGGATGTCGAACCCATAGGGATTGGACCAATTTAGTGAATATTCAAAGTTCAAGTGTTAAAATTAACTTCACAAGTGTTGATTATAGAAATTTTTGGTAAATACTAATTAACTCTAGGGGTGATCACAAAATACTCGAGAAACGATATAAGAAGAAACTAGAATTAAGGCCTAATAATCATGCAATGCTATAATTCACAATGGTTCTAGTATGATAACTTCAGTTGTTGTCTCACATTATTAAAATGCTATATTCATGGTCTTTCTAGCCTCTAAACACGACAAATTAGTCTCACACCTACATCATTGAGCAGGGATGTTACGTCCTAATTCGTGAGCAATTTAAATACATGGATGTGGTTTACGAAGTTTGCACCTTTGATTATGGACTTTCGTACCTCTAATAATTTAACCGGACTTAGTTTCACAACTACTTCTTTGAGTGGTGATGTGAAAATTCTAAGTCAGCATCTACCTCATCCCGTTTTAGTAACCAAGCAATGCAAATTAGGTATAATTTCTATCCTAACCGCGAATCATATCGTAAAGATAAGAACTTGCTCACTAGATTCTCATGTTCTATCCTAGGGTTACTCTTTCGAGCCTTTACCTAAGCTCAACGCGTTTGTTTTCATGGTGATCAAGCATAAAAAAATTAATAATAATGAATGTAATACAAAACAACAACTAAAACTCAAACCCATAAAGAATTCATGCATTTATAATCATCTTACGTAGCCTCAACTCTAGTGGAAGGCTTTTAGCCACTCATGTTCATACAAATACTCAAAAGGATAATTCAAGAAAAGTACTTACAAAAATAGTTAAAAGGGAAAGAAAGACAATGAATCCTAGGTAGAGTTCTTCACTTCTCCCTTCGCTCCCTTACGGTTTCCCAAAGATATTTCGTGATAAATTAATTTACGAGCTAATTGTTTAATTTATAGTAAGTGGGAAAAATGAAATTTTTGGCCGGCCATGGATTGCCTCCATGGCACGGAGTGGGTTGCACCAATTTTCCTCCGTGACATGGAGAAAACGTGGACAACTACTGGAATTGTCCCTCGGCAAATCCTCACGCTGCACTGGTGCGCGTTGCCCAGCGTGCCACTGGTCACACTGATGGATGGGCGTGGCACGGCCTTGAAGCGTAAGCCTCCTGCCCTGGCATGTCTTCGCGCGTGCGCACGCACGGTGTGGCACGCCACCTAGTGCGCTGCTTGCCTAGCGTGGCATGCTGGCATGGGCTGGCAGCCTACCTCTTATGCTTTGTTCATGTGACTTCCTTGCACTCACTTCCATGCTTTCCTTTTGTGCATTGAACATCATTTTCAGTCCCTTCTAAGCTTAATTCACCTGCAAAACATGGGTTAATCATGTTGGTTAGTTTATGTACTTAAATATTAAAATTCACATGGAATATAATTAATTAAATTGACAAACTTGACTAAATTAAGTTATAAAATAGCACTTGGGCACATAATTATTCCAAAGATCACTACCCCACTCTTAAAGCTTTGTTCGTCCTCGAACAACTCTTTTACATCTAATGCACATGAAGACTCACATATAGCTAATTGAAGCCAAACAATTTAAGATAAGGCTACAACGATTGTTTTAGATGGCAAGTTAACAATAGAGCATGTAAGATTTAACCATTAAACGAAAATATAACTACGTAAAGACTTCCTAGCCTCAAGAATCGACTCTCAATCTCAATAAACTACTACAAATTAAACGATCAGGAAATCTGACATGAATTTTATCCTTCCTCAAACATGTGCCTTCACAACAAGAGAGTTACCCATTTCGCACTCCCGATTGTTCAAATTTATAACATGTATGGGTCTATGCATAAGAGATAAGCTCACTCTCACAAAGGATTCACATGCCATGTGTGTTGACCCATAAGCTTTCCTTTAGTGTGTTATTCCACTAATTTAAGAATGTTTGAAAGTAAGATCAAGTAGGACTTAATAGATTGTAATGTAAGCTAAGGGCGGGTAGGTACTATTATGGCTAGTAATAGTGACTATCTTCCCTAAGCGCTTTAATACATCACACTTTCCTTAGGAATTTCCATCTTCTCACTTCACCTTTATTCTTTTCACTCCCATTTTCCTCTTTTGTTTCCCTATTTCATTAGGCACACTTAAGCTGTTAGTAAGGAGTACTTGAGCAATTTTATTTTTCGCTATTTTCTTCTTTTACTTCCTACTAAATCCTATTCATTTTTTAAACAAGTGCACCTCTAGTGTTTTCTTTAACTCCCACAACTACTCTTTTCTTTCTTCTTCCAACTCCTCACTCCTTAACTTTCTTTTAAATTTTTACTTAAGCGCTTAGGAGTTTTGGATCAAATTCAAGGCTAATGAAAAGAGAGGATTAAGCTCATTTTGTGGCTAGCAAAGAATGGGCTAAAGGCTCAATAGGGCTAACTAGGATCAGAAATTCAAGGTAGGTAAAGCAAGGGATAAAAATTAGGCTCATTCAAAGAAATGCCTAAATCATCTCCTATAATCTACATCCCTCATTTCACTTTGTATACACAGCAGGAAAGTTCTAGACAATACACAATAGCATGGAATATCCAATATCCTTACACTCATAGCACATGCTCAATTCAAGACAAATTCAGCAGACTCTTAACTCAGCTAATTACAAGAATGAAAATTTCATGTTTAAGCACATCGAGTCACATTCAAGAGCCTAGGTGTCTCAAACAGAGTTATACAACTGCTCACATGCTTCAAAATTAACAACACTTGCATCTCACAATCATGTATAGCACATAACAAGAACATCAAACCATCAATCAGCTAAGAGTTAAAAAAAACCTATTGACTAATTTTCCCTCAAGATGGTCGTCATTCATCCATCGTCGGGAAAAGTCCCTAACTATGACTAAAAACAGCTATGTACAGACACTGAAGAATTTTATTTCTTGGTTCAAAGTGCACCCCGTCGAAAAAGAACCGAAAAGAAAACCAACGGGTGGGTGAATCATGCTTGACTCAACTTTTTCATCCAACAATACCATAAAAAAGCACTAATTCCACCCGAAATCATTAAGCACAAAATTTTGACATTTCCCTCACCCCACACTTAAATATGCTATGTCCCCAAAGCATCAAAGTAAAATACAAAAAAGAGTGAGAAATACTCCTTGAGGCCTCTAGGCCTAGCTAACAGCATATTTTCTTTTGTTTTTGCACAAGTGGGTCAACGACCCCATACTCGTCTTCTTCCATGGTCCATAGCTTCCTCTCTCAAGGGTACTCAGACTTCCCCTCAACCTGTGTTTAATTCACCACCAAAAATACAACAAAGTGAAAATACATAAAACAAAACAAAAAGGAAAACAAAATTGTACCTGTGGTACCCTTGGATTGCCTCCCAAGCAGTGCCTGATTTTACGTCACTGCACGACGTGGACTTTCCTTCTTAGGACATCCTCAAATCGATGTTCCCTTTCGAGAACCATCTTCTTCTCTTTTTATTTTTTGAGGGAACAACCTCCAATATGTCCCTCTCTTGTTCCAACTTCTTCTTTTCTTGAAGCCCTCCATCAGACTCGGGCTGAAATGTGATCATCTCCTGCGACAGTGGACCTATGGAATCTACCACCCCATAATTAGCCTCTGACAACACACTGACCTTACAAAGATCTCGGTAGTTTGTGGGTGGGTTGATCTTTTGGTAAACTCAAAAGAGCTCTCTTCATCATCGACCCTCATTTTAAGGGTCCCTGCTCTTACATTTATAATTGCTCCTTCAGTGGCCAAGAATGGCCATCCCAAGATCAGAGGTACCTTATCATCAACTTTAAAATAAAGTATGATGAAATCAGCGGGTATAATGAACTTACCCACTTTGATGAGAAGGTCCTCGATTACTCCATCTGGTGCCACTTGAGAGTTGTCTGCCAACTACAATATCATTTTTATTGTCCTCGGCTGACCCAACCCCTAGGTGTTAAACAAAGATAGAGGCATTAGATTTACTGTTGCCCTTAAATCACATAGAGCTCTTACCACTTCAGCTTTACCAATTTGTATTGGGAGGGTAAAACTCCCTGGGTCTTTGACCTTTTTTGGTATCTCGATCATTACCCTATATCTGCACTCCTCAGTCAGTGCCACAGTTTGAACATCCACCAATCTGACTTTATTGTCCACCACATCTTTGAAGTACTTAGCATACTTGGGCATTCCATGAAAAACATCTAGCAAAGGCAAATTTTATATGATGTTATTTGAAAATATCAAAGAACTTTTTAAAGCATTCCTCCTCCTTGCTCTTCATGAGTCTTTGTGGGAATGGTAGTGGTGGTCTCTGTGCTGGATGAAATGATGATTGTGCATTGTGTTGCATAGCATGCTGATTATCTCCTTTGTAAGTAGATGGCCCCTTTCTGCTCAGCTCCAACTGTACCTCATTTCTCTTTTCTTTCGGTGGTGCATCTTCCAATTGCCTGCCACTCCTCAAACTGATGGTATTGACCTGTCAGGGGTTTGTATCTGTATCACTGGGTAATCCTCCCTGAGGTATGGTGTGCTTAGAAACTGCTAATTGACCCATATGCTTTTCTAAATTGCGGGTGGCCAACTGTTGATTTGTCAAATTTGATGCCATCCTCACCCAATTCTCTACCAATTAGGTCTGCATAGCCATAATTTTCTGCAACATATCCTCAATATTGCTACTACTTGATTGGCCACCTTCTGTCTGTTCTGAAGCTGATACTGCTGCTACTGAGGTTGCTGGTAGCTCTGACTCTGATTTCCACCCAAAGAAAAATTTAGGTGGCTATGCCAATTCTTATTGTAGGTGTTCCCATAGGTCTGATTATTTCTTTGAACATTACCTACAAAATTCACCGATTAAAGATTGGCCCCGCAAGATTCAGCATTGTGCCCATTGTTACCACAGATTTCACACCAACTAAGAGCCTACTGAATTGCATTCACCTGTGCCTTCGGTTGGTTCATACTCAGTTTGTTGAACTGAGTCAACATCTGGTGCTAAAATAATGCTAGCTGTGCTGCCAAGGCATTGACACCATCCACCTCTATCAGCCCTGCTGCTCTCTTACCTGCCCCTCTTGATGAATCAATGTGCCACTCTGGATTCCCTTGAGCAATCCTGTTCAACAAAGTGTACAAATCATCACATGTCTTTTCCAATGCTTGCCCACCCAATGAAGAGTCTAGTAAGATTTTGGTGTGTGGGTCTAGACTTACCACAAAAGTATAGGCTAGCACTTCATCGGACTGCTGGTGATGGGGGCAGTCTCTCAATAATAACTTGAATCTCTCCCAAACAAAATACAAGTTCTCCTCCAGCCTCTTCTTGAAGCTTAATATTTCACTCCTGAGTTTGGAAGTCTTGCCTGAAGGGAAGAATCTAATGAGGAACTTCTTTTGTAAGTCGTCCCAAGAAGTAATGGAATTTGGTGGCTCAGCTTTCAACCACCTTTTAGCCTCTCCCAACAATGAAAATGGAAAGAGTGTGTGTCGGACATAATAAGTTGACACTCTGGTGGGGACAAAAGTGTCACTGATCTCCAAGAAGTCATGTAAGTGCTGTTGTGGGTCCTCATGAGTCATCACAGTGAACTGGCCACTCGAATGTAACAGCTGCACCATGTTCTGGTTAAGCTCAAAGTTCCCTCCGGGCTCCGGTTTGTAGATACTGGAGGTCACATTTGTCGCTAGTGAGATTGCCACTTCACGAACTAGTCGGGCTGCATTTGATCAGGTAACAACCCCGCTTTCCCAACTGGTGGATGTTGTTGCAACTGCTCTTGTAATCTTTTCAACTCTTGCTCTAGAGATACCCTCTTGAGCAAATGCAGTTGGCGTTCAGGTTCCAACATTGGTTCCGCCAGCTCTCCATTCCTTTCCAGCTCTGCAAGGACAACCTTTCACCTGCAATATAACAGACTAAGACCAAGTTTCTCAACACTTAAGGAAATTAAAAATCACACAAAAAAGTAGAAAAATTCACAAAACATCGCCAGTCCCCGGCAACGGCGCCAAAAACTTGTTGCGCCCCAACGCACTTGCAAGCGTACACGGTCGTACAAGTAATACAATGGCCCTTTTTAAGAGTCGGATGTCGAATCCATAGAGACTGTACCAATTTAGTGAATATTCAAAGTACAAGTGTTAAAATTAACTTCACAAGTGTTGATTATAGAAATTTTCTGTAAATTCTAATTAACTCTTGGGGTGATCACAAAATACTTGAGAAACGATATTAAAAGCAACTAGAGTTAAGGCCTAATCAGTTGTTGTCTCACATAATTAAAATTCTATCTTCATGGTCTTTCAAGCCGCTAAACACAACAAATTAGTCTAACACCTACATCGTTGAGCAGGGATGCGACGTCCTAATTCGTGAGCAATTTAAATACATGGAAGTGGTTTATGGAGTTGAACCATTAATTATGGACTTTCGTACCTCTAATCATTTAACCGGACTTAGTTTCACAACTACTTCTACGAGTGGTGATGTGACAATTCTAAGTCGGTGTCTAGCTCATCCCATTTTAGTAACCAAGAAAGGCAAATTAGGTATAATTTCTATCCTAACCGCGAATCATATCATAAAGATAACAACTTGCTCCCTACATTCTCAGGTTCTATCCTAGGGTTACTCTTCCGAGCTTTTACCTAAGCTTAATACGTTTGTTTTCATGGTGACCAAGCATAAAAACATTAATAATAAAGAATGTAAGATAAAACAACGACTAACACTCGAACCCATAAAGAATTCATGCATTTACAATCATCTTCCATAGCCTCAACCCTAGAGGAAGGGTTTTAACAACTCATGTTCATCAAATACTCAAATGCATAATTCAAGCAATGTACTTACAAGAATAGTTAAAAAAGAATGCAAAACAATGAACCCTAGGTAGAGTTCTTCACTTCTCCCATCACTCCCTTACGGTTTTCCAAAGATATTTCGTGGTAATGAAGTTAGGAGATAACTATTTAATTAATAGTAAGTGGGAAAATTGCACTTTTTGGCCGGCCATGGACTGCCTCTGTGTCATGAAGCTGGTCGCGCCAATTTTCCTCTATGACATGGAGCAATCACGGACAACTACTAGAGTTGTCCCTCAGCAGATCCTCGCACTGCACTGCTGCACGTTTCCCAGCGTGGCACGCCACTGGCCGTGCTGATGGACAGGCGTGGCACGCCACTGGTCGCGCTGATGGACGGGGGTGGCACGACCTTGATGCGCAGGCCTCCTGCCCTGGCATTTCTTCACGCGCGCACACGCACGGTGTGACATGGCACCTAGTGCTGCTTTCTTTGCATGGCACGCTGGCATGGGCTGACAGCCTACCTCTTGTGCTTTGTTCATGCGATTTCCTTGCACTCACTTCCATGCTTTCCTTTTGTGCATTAAACATCATTTTCAATCCCTCCTAAGCTTAATTCACCATCAAAACATGTGCTAATCGTGTCGGTTGTTTTATGTACATAAATATTAAAAATCACATGAGAATATAATTAATTAAATTGAAAAACTTGACTAAAATTCATCAAAGAACCAGGAAAACATAAATCTACTACTATAAATACCCTTTTATTTTCATGTAATAACTTTGAAGCTTTAGAATCAAGTTTAAGTTTAAAGTAAATTAGAAGCCATGTTTTAGACAAGTCTTGGGCTTAGAAGTTTTATGACATACTTTGAGACGATTATTGAGTTATTCTTCTTTATTGTTGCAATAATAAAGTGAGTTTCTTCCTATCATCGTTGTAAGTATTAATTTTTTATTTTATTTATGAATTCTATTAATTTACTTATAAACATGATAGACGAAAACCACCACAACTAGGGTTGTGGGAACCATGACAAATTAACACACATAGGTAAAATACTTAGTGATTCTTGAATGGAGTTTAATGCATGTATTGTTTCTTTCTTCATTTTAATTAATTTTTAACAGTTGCAAACGTTAGGACTTGCATTATTCTTACTTACCGGACCAAGGAGGTTATGAATCAGAAAAGGGATTAACAACGGAGATTTGAGGCTATCAACCCTCATCTAATAGATTGACCTTGTCTGGGAATAGCTAATTCGATATCAAGGGTAAGGGGTTAGTAAAGAATACACCCGTACACGGATCAAGTTGCATGGTGAAAATCATCTAAATAGGGGACCAACCATTTAGGTGAACCTAATTTACAATTATTGCATGCTAAGCACCAGAATAGATCACTTGTATAAAATGTCTTGTGGTTATGAAGTCATGGGGAACACTTACCCTAGTTAGCTGCATTAATCTGGAAACAACAAACAATTTCTCAACATTGTTATTTATTACTTTTACAAATTGCCCCCTCTTAGGAAATAATTAACTAAAAAGCTTAAGCACTAGAGTTCTTCTACATCCTTCCGTATTCTCTGTGGGATTGACCCCAACCTCTAGTTGGGTTCTTTATTAACGTCTGCTTCGTACTTTGTTAAGAAGAGTGAGTTTGCACGCTATCAAAGAGTGGCGTCGTTGCTGGGGAATACGGTTTAGGATTAGATTAATTGCTTGTGTTTAGTTTTTACTCTGTATTTCCTATTTTTTCTTTTATTTTGTGACGTGTCACAGGGCGGCATGGTGAAACAAGAGGCCAAGATGTGACCATGGTCTCAACAAGTATCTTGATGAAGTCTGAGTAATCAAGATACTTGTGTCGTGCCGCGACGTTAAACTAGGAGCGACTTGGGAGGCAACCCAAGATAAATTCTTTGTTAGTTTTTACGTGTTTGTTCAAATATGCAGGTGATAGGTCATAATTTTGAATAAAGATTGAGCTTAAATATTGAAGACAAGGAGTAGAGGCCCAGGGAGTTCTTCTTGCACTCTATTACTTTATGCTTATTTGTTTTAGCACTAGGGCTAGTGTAACCAATTAAGTATGGGGTGGGAGATGTGAACTTCATCTTACTATGCATGCCTTAATTGCTAAACTTGCACATGGTAGGCCTAGTTTTTTTTTAGATTTATGATTTGTCATGCATGCTTTTTGGTTTGTAGTATTTTTTAGTTTTATTTTATTTTGGTTCCTCCGATTTTTATTTTCGGTACTTTTCCGGTGGAGAGTCCCTTAGAACCGAATAGAGAGTCTAGATTTTTTATTTTTTATTTTAGTCATTGAGTCATGACTTTCCCCGATGATGGATGGATGAAGACCGTGTTAAGGGTAAATTAGTCATTAGGAAGAACAAAAACTTGGACCTTACGAATGCTAGGTGCTTCACTTTAGGTATCATTGAGACTTTATTAAATTCACTCAAAAATGCATGAAAAAGGTAGAAACACTTAGTCTTTTGGGAATTTTGCATCTTTTCCTAGTGGAGAGTCCCTTAGAACCGAATAGAGAGTCTAGATTTTTTATTTTTTATTTTAGTCATTGAGTCATGACTTTCCCGATGATGGATGGATTATGACCGTCTTAAGGGTAAATTAGTCATTAGAAGAACAAAAACTTGGATCTTACGAATGCTAGGTGCTTCACTTTAGGTATCATTGAGACTTTATTAAATTCACTCAAAAATGCATGAAAAAGGTAGAAACATTTAGTCTTTTGGGAACTTGACTAGACTTGAAAAGATGGGTTTAATTATGTTATGCATGCAATATGAATATATGAGTTTATGTGATCTTGATTTTCATTGTTAAACCATCTGTGCCAATGTGAGTAAGAAATTTTTATATACTCCATGCTTGTAAATTCGATGTCTAGAACTTGCTCTGTGTGTGCAAAGCGAAATAAGAATGATGGATTTAGGTAAGTGATATAGACGTTTCTTTTATAGCCTTATTTTTATCCTATTTTGTCTACCTTGATTGTAGTTATCCTAGTTAGCCATGTTGAGCCTTAGCCTTTTTTGTTAGCTATATTACAAGCTTGAATCCCTTTTTTGTTCTATTGACTTGCATTTGATCCAAAATGACCCTAGAGCACTTTAATGAAAAATTTTTGTAGGAAAGGAGCATAATTGGAGAAGTGAAGGGCAAAAGCTAAAAAAGGTATGGTGAATTGGAAGAAAAGAAAACGGTGAAATTTTACTCAACAAGGAGGGTGATTTTTAGTGGGAAAACAAAAGAAGAAAGAGCTTTGAAACATTGAAGATGAAAAAAATCATGATTTATCGATTAACCGTACCCATTTATTTACAATGAACCCCTGCTTTTTGCCCTCGTCCTTCCTTGATATTGTGAACCTCAACATAGTCAAAATGCTTAAGTTGAGGGTGGCTAGTAGGGGTGTGTAAAGGGTGGGAACGGAAGAAAGGGAAAACAAAGAGAAAAGAAATGTGTGCAATAAGCTCAATGATGAAAAGAAACACTAGTCACCTAAGTTGAAAAAATTTGAAAAATAAAAAAGGAGGTATAAGGAGAAAATTTTGAAATTCAAGAATGTGCTTAAAAATCAAAGTGTTGTAAAGTATTAAAGTGCTTAGGGATATAAGTCACTATCTTTTCCAAATAGTTCCTACCCGTTCCTTAGCCTACCACAATACAACCAAATTTAAGTCCTAATTGATCCTGATTCAAAATTCTATATTAGCGGAGTATTACACTAAGGGCAAGCCTATGTAACAGCTCTTTTGCATGTGTGTTGAGTTCTTTGGGACATTGAGCGAAATTTTTTTTATTTATGCCTAAGTTTATATTTACTTATATCTTGTGTGAGGAAAGGGCATCTCTCCAAATTGTGAAGGTACAAATGGTAAGACTTTGTTTAATATTGATTGTTAAATAGCATATAATTTATGTTGGCCCAAAATATGTCTTGATATGAGTTATTTTTCAAAAGTAAGTGATTTTAATTTTACATTTTAATGTTGATACTATGTGCATGCGAAAGTGAGTTGTTCGAGCTCATAGATTTGTCTCATGATCCTATGTATAAGTAGACCTATTCGTGGGATGAATTTTGTGCTTAATTGTTAGAAGGGAAGTAGTAGATTGTTCGAGGATGAACAATAGCTTAAGTGTGTGGGGTGTTGATGAAGGGCGTACTCACGCACTTCGTAGACATATTCTGCCCGTACTTTACTATGTTTTGAGAACAAATTATGTGTGTTTGCATGTGTTTATGTTATATATTTGTGAAAATTAGCTAACACATGTGATTAGATGTTTTCGTGCTAAAAATGATGGATTTGAATGTATTTGAGGCTTATGGACTGAAGAAAGGAAGTCGGAATGAATAATGCAAACAAAGGCATATCGCACTACACAAAGATCGCTGGGCGCGGCGTATGCGCGTGGCACTAGCCTTGCCGTGTGAGCAAGATGCACGAGGCACCGGGCCTTGCTGCGCTACCGCATGAGCAACGCACCCCATGCGCGGCGCCGATCTCCCCGCACGATTGAGTGCGCGAGCACGCGTAAGCTGCGATGACATGCCGCGATGCAAATGGCGCTAGGACACGACTTTGACAAGGGCGACGTGCTTAAGGTGTTTCACACGGCCGTAAACAAATTATCAACTAGGAAAAGGAACTTTAAGATCCCAAGCCAAATTCATAAAGGAACAAGGAACACGTAAATCTACTACTATAAATAATTTTTTATTTTCATGTAATAGCTATGAAGCTTTAGAATCAAGTTTTATGTTTGAAGTAGAATTAGAAGCTAAGTTTTAGACAAGTCTTGGGCTTGTAGTTTTACGCATACTTTGGAGACGATTTTTGAGTTGTTCGTCTTTATTGTTGCAATAATCATGAGTTTCTTCCGATCATCATTGTAAGTATTAATTTTTTCTTTTATTTATGAATTCTATTAATTTACTTGTAAACATGATAGGCTAAAACCACTACAACTAGGCTGGGGAACCATGACAAATAAACACATAGGTAAAATATTTAGTGATTCTTGAACGGAGTTTAATGCATGTGTTTTTTATTCCTTTGTTTTAATTTATTTTTAACGTTTGCAAACTTTAGAATTGCCTTATTCTTACTAATCCCATCAAGAGGTAATGAATGGGAAAAGGGATTAACAATGGAGATTTGAGGCTATCAACTCTCATCAAATAGCTTTGACCTTGTCCGAGAATAGCTAATTAGATATCAAGAGTAAGGGTTAGTACAAAATACACCAGAGACTAATTGTTGTGTGGTGAAATAATCTAAATAGGGACAAACTATTTAGGTGAACCTAACTTACAAATATTGTATGCTAAGCAACCGAGTAGATCAAGAGGTATAAAATACCTTGTGGTTATAAAGTCATGGGGAACACTTACCCAATTAGTTGCATTAATTTGGAAACAACAAAAAATTTCTCAACATTGTTATATATTACTTTTACAAATTTCCCCCTCTTAGGAAATAATTAACTAAAATCTTAAGTACTAGCGTTCTTCTACATCCTTCCATGCTTCGCCAGGGACTCACCCCCAACCCTCTGGTCATCTGCTGTATAACAGAATGTATGGCTGACCTGTGTCACTTAACTCCGGGGCAACAAGTGGTTCACTCCCAGAAGACTGAGCATGACATTCTCCCTACCTTAAACCACAACACGATCACTGTCGCGAATAATCCTCGAGCAAATGGCCACCATACTTAAGTCTTCCATAATCAAGTTATAAAACATTTTTAATATAAGGCGCGCAAACGTCTTGTAACAGACTAGGCTTCAACAAGATGCTTGATGGCTATGATTTTAAATATGAGAAAAGGTCAAGCAACATCTAATATTACTTCTTATTAACATCACACGTTTTATGAAAATTTATTCCTCAAAGGGCTCAACCCTTCGTGTGGAAATGCCTCGCATTACTATAATATAACACTTTAATATTAGTAGTTGTTCTTTGAATAAAATATATACCAAAGTGAAAGCTTTCTTGTGTAAAAATAGAGCCCACACAATATAAGTGCCCTATTCATTTGACATTAGAATAATACGTGTTAATAATTTTTAAGTTTAAAATTTTCAAAAATTCTTAAATTATATATTAACTATAATATAACATGACTAGTGTATGAACTAGCAACATCTTTAAATATTAAAATGAATCATTCCTTTATTCATCTCTTTAATATGAACAGGAATTATTTTAATCTTTTTGGAAAATTATAGCTACTTGATCAAAAATTTAAATTTATCATCTTAACCTAAAATATATTATCCCTTTAAGTGAAAATAAATATGTAATTCTTCAAAGATTGAATCTTACTTTAAGTTAAAAACAATAAAATTAAAAAATATGAAGAGAATATTACCAAATAAGTAATTAATTAAATAAGAAATAAACGAGTTTAAAAATAGAAAATGATTTTAAAGTTTTTTCCTTATTAATGATCTTGACATTCACAAAATGTCTTTAATAAGAGTTGACCAAGTATAAATTTTCCTGAATTTATCTTATTCAAGATTATTCTAAATATGGTTATAACTACTTTAGGAAAAATAATTAGAACATTTATATAAGAAAAGATAAAAAAATCTATCTTAACAACCTTGAAACTCTCGTTATAAAATAGTGACTTCTCAACAAGAAATAGGAAAAGTAATAACATTGTCTCAATGTTGCTGGTATTGAGAGTTGATAATTGTAAAGCAAGGGATATGCGTGTATGCATAATGAGAACATTTCCTTACTTGTGATTATCAAATCAGTTGATTGAACAACTTTAGAACAAGATTATGGTGTTTTTGCTTGTTGAGGAACCATTATTTATATTAGGCTTCAAACTTCTTAATGTATGCGTTCAATCTTTCCACCCAAAACTTCATTATTTTTTTTTAAGAAAATGCCTTGAGTAGATTAATAATAAATCTATATAAGATGAATTTAGAAAGTCTTTTACGTAAACAACTCTTTATAAACATTTTTCTTGATATTCATGAAAAATAATAACGAAAAACTTGAAATTTACTCGTTGAATTTCTCAATTACTTCTCATTTAAAGAAATAAAATATTTGGTATATAATTTATTGATTTTTTTAAAATTTCTTATATAGTAAAGTCCAGCCATGGAATAATGACACAACCCATTTGGGCGGTTAAAGGGCATCTACATCGATTCAAACTCGATATGAGAACCCCTTTTGAAATCAATATATAAAAATATTTAAGATTCATATTAACATACATAAATCAACAATGTTTAAATGTTTATAATGAAATCCTTATAAAAACCCTTAACTCTCTCAAGATCTAGTCTAGATAGGTACAAAAATTCTACTTTTCGTAGAGAATGCACAGCTCGATATTGAATATCGCCTCATCAACCATGAAATTGCAAATCACTTGCCGTAACCTACACTCAAAAAAGTGCATCAAGGTAGTATCGCTGATAGGTATCATAGATCGACTAGGATTAGTGCACAAAACAATATATAAATAACATGAAATTGTCTAACCTTTACTATCCATAACAACATACACATAGGCTATGTCCGATTCTCTATTAGTTCACCTTACTTCTATATACGTACTATTAATTCAATAATAAACTCCTCAACTCCCATATTCCTACAAATAGTACCATCATCTTCAGCCGTAGTGGTGATTTGACGGTGTCGCAATCCCTGGGTAGAAAAATACAAAATTCCTGGCGCATAACTCCGCTAAGTGATAGCCTGATACCGGTATTCTTCTCGTTTAGACTCTCTTTTATGTTTGAAATCCCTTTACCCATTACCTATTTCACTTTATAAACTAAGCCTATTTCACATTCCCGATTCATTCAATTACTTCATGACATTATACTTAGCCGGTTATCTTTTATTTAGCCTTTTTTTTTTAACCATAAACAACTATATTATCTTTCATTAATCCTATATCTATATTTATTAGTGGAACCACTCCCATAGTCGACTCCAATTCGGCCACTTGTCGTGGTTAGATAACTACTAAATATAAGCATATAAATTTAGAAATATATCAACGCGTATTATACTATTGGCAAACAAATTGACCAAAGATATAATTAAGACCGTATAATAAATTACTTCCCGGGAGTTTATTATAATTCTCTAGTGCTGTACTAATCATATTATACTAGTATCGATTATCTATACATGCAAACTTTTCTGCAGAAGTTCCACTGGGCAATGCAAGATGATTTTCCAAAAGTGTCTTAGGAGAAATGGTATGCAACAACTATAGTGCTCCAAAATGGCTTTTTTTATATTTTCTTTGTTGTGGAACTAGACAGATTATACACACAAAAGACACAATATGATTTACGTGTCATGCAATGAAATGCAATTATCAAATGAACCTACCGATATATAAATGTACCTGAATTAGCTTCTTATTCATTTTATAGCATTTTTCATGTCCTTAGAGTTAAATTAAGTGAAAACTAACCTTATTATGCAATATTTCTAGAACTCAAGCAATGATAAGATAAAAGGAGTTTACTCAAAAAAATTCTCAAAGGATGAGGAACAAATGAATCGTTTGTCCGAGAGACGTCGCATCATCTATCGTCCATTGCTGCCAAATTTCCAAAACTAAGTTAATAGGGTCCTACAATATGGAAGGATGGACTTTCTTTTCCCAAAGGACAGTCCGTCAATTGAAGGACGAGCTAAGAAGAATGGGATTCCTAAAGTGCGGCGCAACGTACAAATTGTCTTTTCATCCCCGTAAAACCGATACTCAAAAGATTGAATTAAAAGAGATTTTTGGGACATGATACAAATATATATTTTTCCGATTATTTTTTAGGAGCTTTTCATTATTCAGCTCATATTTATAGAGAGTATAAATTAGCTAGTTAGTTCAAGTTTTCAAAGTAGACTTATAACATGAAGATTTCAATTCATCTATTAAAGATATACAATTTCAATTGAAAATCATGTTCAACTACTTAAATTTTCTTCTTACTATGGGTAACTAAACCCAGATTCAGGATTATTAATTCAATGGGTTATGAACCCTAATTATCCCTATTGCAAAATTAAGTTTCAGCTTATGAACATTTGATTGATTTATGCTTTGTAATGTGTGATTTCTAATGCGAATCATCCAATCCTATCCAATTATCTTAACGAGGCATGAAAGAGAAAATTTAATTTGGGTTAGCATCAATCATAATAACTCAAGGAATAACCCTCTTTGTTTAATAGATTCTCCTTGACATAGATTGAATTACAACTATAAAAAAGAAATTGCAGAAGAGAGTTATCTTTGTCTTAATAAACTAGAAGTAGATTGGACAACTATGGAGTTGGTCTAAAGATACTCAGGTTGCCTAAGTAAATTGCTTGCATATTGAGCCCTAGCCCATTCTTAATCATTCCATATTGAATGATTTAGGGGGATTAATCAATATTTGGGTCCACTTCCTAGAATTATCTCTATTTGTTTACAACCCTAACATATCACACTCTTTAGCCATAGTTAAATTTCCCCTTCGTAATTAAAATAAACTCTCTAATCTTGTAATACTTTACTGCCTAGTACCATAGTATGGACTTTGCAGTTCCAGGATTCGACCCATCTCCTCATTGGCTTCTATATTTTCTTCGCGATCTATATTACTCTATATTGAAAGTAGATTTGAACGCCATCAAATGTTAAGTGGCTTCATTGCTGGGACTACATCATAAGCATCATAAGCCCTTTCATGCCCTAACTATCTAGTTTTTGTTACATAGACTATTTTGTACCTCTTCTTATTGTTTTTGTTCTTGTTATTGGATCATACCCTTTGCCTCGAGATTTGAAAATGTGTTCGCAGATGTAAATAAGGAAGTTGACTATTCGAGTGCGATCATCCCACCATGGTAACACCGTGGTCATTCAAGATCGATCAAGCATTTAACATGCTTAAGGAAGAGGGATCGTTGAAAATCCACGAAGATGACAATCTATCTCAGACTTGTAAATTTTCTTGGAGGAGTTCAACTAACACAAGCAAAATAATGTTTCATGATGCTATCTGGTCATGATGTTCAAATGCCTATCGTCAGTGAGATATGATTGGATGCATATAGCTCCCTCCAAACTAAATTCATATATTTGGAAGGATATGGTGAGTATCTTCTTAAATAAATGGTTTCATCCTAGTAAAAAGGCGGAGTAATGGGATATATTCTATTTTTGGCAACTATCGAGACTAATTCTGTCAAAGCATGTAGAGATTTTGGCAATACATCCTTCAGGTATCCAACCATAGATTCCTAAACAATATCTTATTGGTGAAGTCCTGCATAGGCTTTGAGATCTTTGACGATTTGCCAACAACCACTCGAAAATCGTTATACATTGAATGTAATTATTATCATTGATAAATAGCATAATAATTGTGGAATAGCTCGGGGACAAAGTGGATGAATAAATTTGGGGACTCTTTCTTTATCTCATTTTAAGGAAGGAGAACCAAGAGTGATCAGATGATGGACACTATAGCAACCAACATGCCTCTCCTCACAAAGAAGTTGATCGAGTCCGAGGTCAAGAAGGCATTCTATCGATGAGACCATGAATGGTGTCCAAGAGAGGAATGGATGCCCCCTTCCATACAAATATTAGCCTTTACAAAAGCCACCTCCTATATAAGTTGAAGACACCAACTATGTTGGCAACTCATCCGCTGGCTATACGTAGTATCGCAGGGCCACCGCTTCTTTTGTACAAAGGGCACCGAGGCCTCAATTGCAATTTCAAGTGTCAATATTACCCTAGAATGATTATGGTGGTCAAAATCTAGGTTGGCACCATGGTGAAAATTACTGCATTAGAGGGTCATCTTCTAATGTTCCGCCAAGAAGTCCTCCTCTAACTCTCAAAATTGGAGGGAGGTTCAAATCTTGAAGGAAAGCTAGAGAAGGTGTTTACAACCGAGAGCACAAATGCTTTTTCTCAAGAGCCTCACAAATATTGTAGGCTCTCACACAAATTTTCTGAAGAAATTAGAGTGGGACAAGTTCTGGACCTTTCCCATGACCAAAAGCAAAAGTAGAAAGGCCACCTCCCTAGTGACATAGTGGTGAATTCAAAAGGACATGTAGTACCTTCCCATACTCAACGTATGGCCATTGTCACAAAGAATAGCTGATATTGTTCAACCCGTTGATGTTGAGGTTGAAGATGGTGGTGAGAAATGAGTCCAAATTAAATTGAGATTGATGGCGAAGAAGAGAGGCCTAAAGCCTTGCACTAATGATGTATTTAAAGCCGTATTCTGGAAAGTCACTATGAGGAAGTTCATAAAGATTGTTCATTTTCTCAAAGGAGAGAGGGAAGGCCAAAGGAGGAATAGATGACTTTAAAATATTTCCTTCGTACGTCCCTCCATTTCCACATTGAATTGCTCAACAGGCTTTGATATAAATGTAGCAAAGTACATTGAGTGACTTAAAGAAGCAACACTGTACCGTTTATTAATGAAATAAAAGAGATACTCGTGTTTTCTGGGTGCATTGAAGATAAGAGTTAACTAGAAAGTTGTCGTGGAGACAAAGAGGGCCGATCCTGTGGCACATGGGAGCGAAAGTGTCACCATAGCAGTACATGTGTTGTAAAGAAAGGAGACCTGTGAGAATTTACCTGTGGTTTGCCGGATCGAGCAGATATGATTTCTTGCACACCCTTTGTGTTAACGAGACAAGTATTAATTTGAGGCTTCTTGCTATTTACAAGTGGTCCGGTTAATCACAAGTCCACCATCCTACCCAAATGGCCAACAAGACTATTAAGACACCGTGGGGGTGGTGGAGGATGTGTTGTCAAAGTCATAAAGTTTGTGCCTACCGACTTTATGGTTCTTGGTTTTGATGTGGATCTAGATATTCTATCATTCTTCTGATACCATTCCCGGCTATTCAAAGGGCCTTGATTGATTCAAGAGCCATGAAATAATGTTCTCGAGTCAAGGACGAGAGCATTACTTTCAAAGTCGAGAGAGATCATTTGTGGCCCATAGGAGTTGGGGAAATCTTTTCGTCAAAGTTAACAAGGGGTTGATAAAGCGGTTGAACATGATATTATCAGAGATCACCTAAGAGAAAGAAGTCCAAATCAACATGGGTGAAGTAGTACCCTATGGCACCAAAATAGGAAGTGAGGATAAAGTCCAATCCCAAGGATCTGCCACCAAGTCCAGATCGTGTATCGTCCATCGTGTTGTGATGTTAAATCGATCTTCTTTGAAGACAACATCCAAGGGATGCTACTGTCACGCCCCGCCTTGGGGGCAAGGGATCGCACCTCGGTGCCCTAGTAGGGACTGGATCAAGTAATCGGTGAGCCTAAGCACATCCGGTGCCCGGCTAGCCTCTATTTCGTATTTCTCGAAACAATGGGCTATATAACTACCAGAATACAACCTCCGCCGATCGGGCCTAGCCACCGTAAATGTGTAATAACAACAACCAGAGACATACTTATAACGGGGAACCTATGCGGCCGACAAGGCCACCATGGCCGTTCTAGTCATCATGATCACATAAGAAAATCAGAGGTCTACGTGACCGGCAAGGTCACCACTACTATTAGACTATGGCCCCACACACCAACATAATCCATAATGCTAAAACAGCCTACACAACGCATGACCTCATACGACGCATAACTAACCACAAAAATATATACAATCAAGTAAGCCTCTATGAGTATCGATAAAATGGCTCGGACAAGGCCCCGACCTACCCATACCGTAAAACAAAAGAAAATGAACTACACCTTCCGAATATCAAGCCCTGATGACAAAGGGAGCCCGATGACTCTATGAGCCGGCTAGAATCACGAGGGATCGCTCCTTGTCTATGCAGTACTGGGCAGTAATGCAAATACAATGGGCGCGGCACATCGTACCAGTATGCAAAGTAACCGAATACACCGAATACAAATAACATAACTAGCAATTCTCGAATAGCAGTGAGATAACTAAACTCCTAAGTGACCGATATGAACTAAATCGCTTTTTCAGGCTGATAGAGCAGAGGGTACCCGTCGACGCGGTGGCCTACCGTCTACTAACTAATATATAACATGTAAATACATATATAGCAAGAAAGAAACCAATACCAACCCCTATGCTTCTGATGGTGCAAATCAATCAAGCAATCTATACCCCTACCCGGTCAAAACCAACCAAAAATAAGCCACTCCACTCATCTCGCTAACTACGAAAGACCTCCGCCACCCCCGGGTCTCCAAAGCCGGCCATAGCCTCGATAATAATCGTGGTCTGAGTCCTGAGGACTCAGATCAGACTGTAATCGTAGTTGCATTCCAAATTTGCCTCGGCGACGCGCACAATGTGGTAACTGTACCGTAATGTTGATCAGCCTCGATATGGGGAAAGCTTCATCCCATCTTCGTCCAATCTGGGATGACATGCCACTGGAGTGACGCAGTCTCACCCGCTCGCTGGGCGACACAGCTTACCAACCCAGGCGGACGCTCAAAAGGGTGCCTCACGACACAATCAAGTCTCAACAATCAATAAGCACATATATAGCAAGCATGTTTAAACCTAAAAAATACTATCTCGAATTCTTATTTCTTATTCTCAACTCTTTCGTGTTATACTAATTCTCATATGCCGTATACCGAATTGAATTCATTCGATCGTATTAATCTCGTGAGCGCATACTATCTCGACTGGGTGGCTATACTGTGAGCTAAGATATCATCCACCGTATCGCTAATCAGCCAAGATACTATCTCGACTCCGTTCTGATTTTACTTTACTAACTTTTATTCTCGAATATATGTCATATTATTCTAAAACATGCTTTCTAAAATACATACCGGGCTATGCCGAGTCTCGAAGTTATAACTCGCCATTTGGCGCCGCTTACTATCTTTCTGGACACATGATATAACGACGCAAAATAGGTTTACCGAATCCGTCAAAACTTCATTATTCAACTCCGGTAATTCTATTACGGAGTTTCCTGTATTATGCTTGGCTAGAGTTACTAACTTACCACAGAAACCATAAGCATAAACCTTAACTCCTGCTATCCGACTATCTGATGAAGCTCGGTTAGTACTAAACCTATTTCTCCCAACCGCATTCACATATATGTCAATTAGACTAAATACACCAATATTCAAAAAGAAAACGCCACTTTCAATATATTTACAAACAAACTTTGGCTTATCGAAAGACGGTCGAAAACTTGCTATTTCTCGAAGTCCGTAAGGAGAAATACCACTTTAAGGCTAGGAGTACATTGGACACTAATTTGGAGCAATTCCACTTACCTGGGCTCGGTAGCACGACGATTGACCGGCCGAATTTCACGAAACTAACCCGTAGGAATGCTCCTTGCTGCTAAATACCTCAGATTCCGAGGTTAATTGAGCTGACCGTGTTTGAAGGTAATCGGAAGGAAATTATCAAATAACCGCTCTCCCCTGTTTCTCTCATGTTCTCTAGAAATTATGAAAACTTATGTCAGCATTCTGAATGCGATTTATAAGTCGATTCTTGGAATGCGGATATAAGTCGATTCTGGAATGCGATTTATGTCGTGATTCGCCGAATGCGACGCGCCGACTTGGCCTTGTCCGATTTTCCCTGGCCTTTTCTAGTATGTATGACATTCAAAAACTCGTAACCAACATGCGAGTAGGCCACTTACCTGTCGAGAATTTTACGGAGTGTAACAAATATACACCATATGTAGTATCCATGTCGTGCCGCAATGTTATATCAAGTGCTTTTTGGGATTTAACCCAGTTTTGGATTAATAGGTGTTAGTGCATGAAGGTGCACTTGAAAAGATGGAGAAAAGTGGTCTAAAATAGAAAAGGAGAAATTTGATGTCTAAAGACGGTGGAATGCATAGACTGTTCTTCGTAAGGATGGACAGAATGCATGTCCACCCGTTTTCTCACATTCTCGTCCACTGTGGGAATGGGGCAAGAGATGGTCCAATATGTGGACCGTACTCCAACCTAGACTCGCCCATCTCGTTTGACCGTCTCTAGTTATTAAATAGGAAATTAGTGGGCCCCATATAGAGATTGGATTTTTAGTTTGGGTCTGTTTAAATAGCTAAGTTGGTCTTTAATTATCCACCCATGAGCTTCACCAACTGACCCATAATGATTTAAAAGGCAATTCTGGTATACGAAATAGGCACTTTTGCCTAATGATTAGTTCGTAACTCTGCCTTTCCCTACTTTTCCTCCATTTATTTCTTCATTGTTTTAAAATCCTTCTTTGTTTTTTCTAGTTTGTTCCACACATTTTTTTCCACTCTTCCCCTGCACAAACACACACAAGTCAACGCTAAACAAGGGTTTGGAAACCCTATTTTGATCATGCTTCTTCACTCAATGTAAACACAAGCACTTGCTAGCATATAGGTATTGTTCTTGAATATTATGCTCGAAATGACTTTTGAGCTTGATATCTGTATTGCCCTATCCCTTGTCTAAGATTTGTTGAAAATTTGAATGACCCGAGTTTGTTGGAAAATCTGGTGGTACATCCGAATAGATTAGGGATAAAATGCATTGGTTTTTTGAAAATGGACAATTTGTTCTTCCGCCAATTAAACCAGATTGTCTCGACCTTGTAACCGAAAGGATGCCGCAAGGCGTATCGTCGCTTGGAAGGAAAGTCTCGCACCTTGAACCGCACATTGAAACAAAGGAGTTGGAATTTTTAAGGTTCTATTGACTGCATTGTGATACGGTCCGGCCCTTCTAAAAAAAGGAACCGCCCCTCCGCCCATTGTGCACTTATTTTCTTCTCAATTCATGACACTCGAGTTTATATTTTGACAAGTTTGTGCATGATCATAGTAAATGGAATAAAAGTGAGAATTACCTCGAGGAGGCAAGTTGAGTACACCCACGAGGTCCCACCTTGTGGACAAGGAGGTGGTACTTGCTCTTCTCAGATAAAGAGGAGAGGTACATAGTATAAAGCATGTACCACTAATCCACAACTGCAGTATCTTCATAGACACTCAATTCGTGTGGATCTTCATTCGAGTCGTGGTGACCATTATTAGGCCCGTTGCGCTTGGCTCGACAGATATTTCATCCTGGCAAGCCGAGGCTGTACTGGGAATAATCTAGTCAAACCTACACTTCAACAACAAAGAGTTGAGATAAATGTGGTAAGAGGATGTTTAATCTTAAGTGGGTAGTCTAGGGCTCTGTAGGAGCCTCATTTATAAGTAAGAGGCACAAAGAAGGGTAAGATTCATTGGGAATCACTGCAAAGGAATACTATCTCCAAGGGCTTGGAGCTATACCCTTATATTTTGGACCAACTGCGATTTCAGCACTGGGAGATCTTGATCCGACCGATGGGTTAGTATATCAAGACATTGGTCCAGAGTTTTATGCTTTTTAAGGGTCAATCCTCTCGTGGTCCAACCGTAAGAAAGAGTGCATCGAGCAATTGAATTCCAGTGGTGATTGCTATATCGCCTGACACCACCCTGAGCGTCTAACTAGTAATATTTGCAATATGACTACGAGGTGGTGGACACCTCGCATATGATGAGGTTGCCCACTGTGGGAGGATAGCGAGGTTGGATAGCCGCGTGATAGCCCGGATACCGCATGGGCTGTCTCTAGCATGCTGATATAATCAAGAGGAACTCCGCCTCCACTAAGTTTCCGAACATGCCTAGTGGTAAAATATTCCCAACAAAGAACAGAATAAATTACCTCTTAGATAGGCTCTTTTTGTGGCATCTATCATGGACAAGAAGAGATAGGTATAAAGACTGATGATAAGTATAGAGCTAAAGGACAGGCGGCCTGCACGCTACCCGCCTATCATTCTATGTCTCATCACCGATTTTTGTCAGTGGAAGGTCTACTAATCTGCCCAGGAGGACCTATTCATAGATGTCACAGGTGACAAATATCACAAATATGAGATGACACCATGGTCACCGCAAAGCCATCATAACTCTATCTTACCGAAGGTTATAAATCGACATGGATAGTGGAAGACTCTAAAATTAGAAGATTAAAAGGGATGTAATTGATTCTTAAAAAGAGAAAAACAAAATCAAGTATTTGGATACTCTACATTGTTTAATAGTAAAATAAGAATAATCAATTAAGAAGACAAAGAAGAAGAAGAAGATGAAGGAGGGAACTCAAACAAGCAATCTTACCGTTGAAGAAATTCAAGAAACGAATCATAGTAGAACAAAAAGGGCATCACCTGAAGAGAACCTGAAAAGGCCTCCATAAGCCACAAGGCTACTACTACTATATTAAATTAAATCAGTTACAATGAAGAGAAATAACCCCATTAATATAGACTCAAGGGGCGTGTCAAAGGCTCAATT
This sequence comes from Datura stramonium, assembly GCA_018107945.1. NCBI lineage: Eukaryota > Viridiplantae > Streptophyta > Magnoliopsida > Solanales > Solanaceae > Datura > Datura stramonium. The sequence goes on from JACEIK010004798.1 coordinate 115,934, forward strand.
AAACAAATCACATTCCCTAAGGATATAGAAGGTTGCCCATACTTAGATCAATGTACTCAAATATAGATTGAAACAAAATATTAAATATAATTCTAGAAACTTATTTTAAAAAATGCTGCAGATTTTCTCCATTTGAGGGCTGATTTGGGCCCATTCAATCTTCTCTAGACTTTAATTTAGCCTCTAAATAGATGTAACACTTCGAGAAAATATCTTTATTGGTCTTGAGATATTCTTCCATCACAAGACACTTTTTAATAGCCTATTGTAGCCCATTTGAGTTTCTCTTCAAATTCCTTATTCAATGGAACTTCCAAACCTTTATCCATGTCTTTTAATATCATTGAGATTCCATGAATTCTATCATTCTCCCCTTTTTTAAAGAAGATTCTCACGACCGAACGGAGGCGCGTATCATAGACATGAGGCAAAGGACCCCGAGAGACCCCAAGTCAAACTCCATAGCATAAGCGCACATCTAACCCACTCGATAAACTAAAGAAATCATCAATATAAGTAAGACAAGTCTAATTATAACATCGAATAACATTCGAAGCTAACACATTCATAAGTCTCGAAAAAGTCTCTATTCTCGACGAGTTGATGGGACAAGACCCCAACTAACTAAACAATACCGAAACCGAAATACATAAAGGAAAATGATAATCTAGTCCGAAGGAGTGAGGACTCACCAATCCGAGCAGATACTAACTACTTAAAGTTGTATAAGAGCCGGGCCGAAGTCGGGAATGTGTCTGTATCATGAAATGATACAACATAGAAAGTATGATGTCTAAGACGTGGAATGTAGCGAAACCGCAAGATAAGTAAAACCGCTAAGTAAAACAAATACTTTAAAACATTTCATAACATATCATAAGCTTTCAAGTCTGAGATGAAGGGCTACATGAATTCATTCTAAAATAGAATCTTATCATGAATGACCATGTATATTTTTTACAACTTCATGACCGACTCGAATGACTTAAAGCCGAAACATAACATTTGGCGATGAAAGTTGGAAAATGAGTCAAACCTTGCCTTTAGAACATGCATGCTTAAAGAATAATCATGAGTAATGAATATGCAAATTTGAATAATATAGACAATGGGAGACACGCCACTTAACCGACATACCACGATAGAGCTTACGTGGTCCTAACTATCACACTAAGTGGGCGTAGCCGCCCAAAATCTTGTCGTAATGAGGAAGCGCCATGATATCAATATCAAGCTCATGGAACATTTGGGCCGGGATAGCTCACAAGGGAGGTCCCAATAATTTAATACTATCAACCTATGTTGGCGCGTAGTCTGGGTGCATAGGGTGATCGGCACCCTTAGTCCGCCTATGCTAGACTCTTCCCAAAACATGCAATGTTCTACATCATATATACGAAGCTTAACATCATCTATCGACGGTTCAACAAGGATATCATGAATAAAATCAACATCATATGTAACGAAGCTCAACATGGTCATTTGACAAAGCTCAACAAGGAAATCATGCATAGAATCGATATCGTATGAAAATGAAGCTCAATAATAACATATATCTCAATTATGAATTTATGCATACGAGAAGCTTTATTTCGAAACATACCACAAGCTCAAATATAAGGGGGAGACTACCAAAACCATGTGGTAAGCTTACTTTAGAGATACACATCAAATTTGATATAAGGGCCTTGCCCGAAATTTTATCATGCTTGGATCAACTCAATTAATTTTGAAAACAACATGATAATCATGGGTAGTTTTAGAAACATGCTTTTCATTATCAAATCTCATCATCATAACACATTCATCATCATTCTCTTCTTTCATGAACTTCTTATCCATGGACATTTAAATTTCATAATTTAGAAAACACAATATTTGATTGACAATAATTTAAAATCTTCCCAAGCTTCACAACTTATCAATATAAACATAATCTAATCATACCCATGAGTAGAGATTGAAGAATTATGTAATTGGGTAAAAACCCCATACTTGATCATAGGTAATTTTCATTATTTGATGGAATTTGGCGTGGGTGTGGAAGGAGACATCCACTCATAACCTACATACCTTGAGGGATGATTTTACCACTTCTCTAAATGCCCAAGTTGAGATTCCAATGGAAATCCTTCAAAACTACCTTGAATCACCTCTTCAACCTATCAAGCTTACATGCATATAATGAATGACTTAGAATGGGTTTTCCCCTCCTTAAACCCTCTAAAACAAGCCTTAAATGACGTAGTATAGGCCCCTAGGACTTAGAATTACTAACAACCCTTACTAAAATCGCAAATTTTTGCTGACTGCCGCCCTACGAGGGACTGGACGACTGCAGGCTACCAACTCGTGGCCTAGAGTCTTGAAGTATACCGCCCAATTCACTTAGGGGACCCTACGAATCGTGGTCACCACACGCACCCTGGGCTACCTCAAAACATTAGCCAACCTCTTAAATCAATGCCACGGATAGCCTCACGAGCTCGGTGGAGGTTCCACCACGACTCGTAGTTTGCCTGCCTCACCCAACACCTTGCAAGGGCCCCGTTGACCACGAGTCACCTCATGACTTGTGGTCACTCGTCACAAGTCGCTTTATGAATCGTTTTGTGACCTTGTGCGAAATTTGCCACTATTTTGACTCCCGGGTCTCGATCCTTCCGGCTCCTGGGCATAATAGATTCGTCTCTAAATTCCTGACATTGACTATATCCGTACTTCATTGTATATGAGCCTCTTTGCTGCAATCATTCTCCTCATTTATAGAAGATTTTTCCTAAAATTTTGACGAATACCTACAAGCAACATTATAATCAAAATTAGTAGTAGGTAAACAAAGGAAGTTGACTGCTAAATTGGTAGAAATAACACAAAGTAGTGACTATGCAACCATACTTAACTTGTTAATCTCTTTATGCACAAACTTCCCTTCTAAATATCCCAGCACTACATCATTTAACCTAAAAGTCTAATTACCTACACAGCAGTTAAAACACAATTCATAAGCTCTTTGAACAATAGAGGGTCATTAGCTAGACCAAAAACATATGAATACCAAACAAACATACCATATATACTCTTTCTAAACAACTTAACCTCACCATTGTATATACCATAGTCAATATATGGATCAGAAACAATTGTTTCGAGAAGTGTTATAGATTGAATCTGTTAAAAAGGATCGTTAGAACAAGATAAAAGATACCGTGCTAAAGCAACCTGTAAGCACTTCTCCTTCTCTATACTTAAATTGTTATATTCTTCATTAAGCTCAATATGCTCAACATTTATGGCTTCAAGTGTTTCGTGTGTCCCATTGCCTTCATTGGCTACTTATCCAATTATATTCTAACCATAAGGATTAGAGACTAATTTTTAATGTCTTCTCCAATTTTTCCCATAATGAGTTATCAGGCACTTTAAAACCTTGGATAACTTAAGTGTTTCTTCAAATAAGGTACTATCATCCTCTTCACAAGGTTCTTTCTCAAATATCTATATGGATTGACAAGTGATACTAAACAAGAAAGATTTAGCAAAATTGAATGTGCAAGTTCATTCTCTCATTCACTCAAGTTATCTTGCAGCTCTCTTTATCACATTGCGATAAATTTCTCACATGAGAAGAATAATTAAAATGGAAAGAATCACTCCCGACTTGAGTTATATCTTCACTTAAAACATTGGCCTCATGAATTTGTGGTACATGTGCACATTCATTTGAAACAAATAGATCATGATTAAGGTCATACCACATGAGATAATCATACTTTCAAACTTGTCTTCAACTTGCAATTATTTCATGAATCATTGACTTTTACACTTCTAAATCATCTTTTAAATATGAATTTTGTTACTTCATGCAATTGTTGTTCCAACACTTCGCATATTTCTTCATTGTCCCGCACATTTGGAATACAAACATTAGAAAAAGATGAGTTAATTGGTTAGAACTTGAACAACAATCTTTCACACTTATGCACTCTATTCTCCGAACTCCTCTTTCATTATTCTCATCACTCAAATGCACTAGCTCACTCTCTATTTTATCTCTCCAACTCACATCAAAAATTATGTACACTCCATTCTTGTTTTTGAAAATTCACTCTCTTCACTCATCACTTCCTCTTTTTCCTCTCTTTAGCTTGTAAAGTTGCTCGCCCTTACTTCTCTCTTTGATTTTGTCTCTCATCCTTTTTTTTGTTTGCGTAGAAGCTGTCAATGCACTAGCTCCTTTGCAAAAATTTTGCTAAGAATCTCCTTTCTCCCTGAAATTTCTAAGGTCAACTCTAATATTAGGATTCTCAAACCTATTGTTGTTTTCCTCTTGAATTATTTTCCCTTTCAAACACCTCAATTGGATCTTCACTCTTAATTGATCTTCTTGAATCATCATAGGTGCCAAAAGAAACAAGGGTGGTATTTTCTTCATCATGTTTCACCAAGGAATACCTATTCTTTATTGGATCATATGAAGCTTTTCATTGTGATACAAACGGCCTTCCAATAAGACATGAAAAGTGAATAAGGGAACAACATCACACTAAACCTCATCCTTGTATCTCCCAAGATTAAATCACTCTAGAATTATCTTGTCTACCTTCACTCCTTTGAATATGTAGGGTGAAGCATAGTTAACAAAAGATAAACTCACTATTAAAAAAAATAAGCACTAACTAAATTGTGACAAATATTTCTATCAATTTTAGTAGTACCCAATTAGACAATACTTCCATTCTAGTTTTAAAAACCTCATTGACTTTAGTAAGCTTATGGCCCTTCTAGAACTCTCCCCAAACTAGATCTTTACCGGAGTACATTTAATAGACTCACACTTCCAACTCCAACATAAGCACGTTAATCACCATTAGTAATCTCATTATAATAAGAAGATTCATCACTATAATATTTATCTCAAATGTTATTGGTTTTACTCAAATCAAAAATCTGATGTGATTCATCATGGCACCGGCTAGTATTTGAGTCATCATATCCACCACACTGATTCCAAGAATTATAGTACATGTCACTTCCATCATTTTTTGCATCCAATCACCAATCATCCTAATTATAATCATCCATTCATTCTCTCCAATTGCTTTAAAAATCTGTAGAAAACATGCTTTAAACAAGAAATTGTTAGTAATAAAGTTGTCTCGCATGCAACCTCAGGTGTGGCCATCAAGTAGTGGCAAATAACCGTATATCAAGAGTACTAGGTTTTTACCTCAAGTATCTCACCACTCTTGTCTTTTACAACTCAAAGAATGCTCCTCAAAATTCTTACATCAACCAACAACTTAAAACACTTCAAAGCAATTTCTAATGTTTGGTCTAAGAATGGAGTTTGGCGTCAAACAAATAAAGGGATAATAAAACTTTAATGGACTTGAAACAAAGAAGTACATATCTACAATAAAGGGAAAAGCACAAAAAAATTGCATAAAAATAAAGAAATATTCACAAATCACTAGATTACACTAAGTATGAAAAAATACTTAAAGTATCTAACACGAGAATAATAGAAAAGTAAGCACTTTCGTGAAGACCAAGAACATATTCATGGGCTTTTTGAATTCCGTGGAGCTACAATGCCCTTTATAACTTGGAAGTGACTTTTTGAGTTACTTCGTTGACCAATATTTCAATGAAGCTTCAAATCAAATGAGATTTTCAAGAGATTGACTATATTTTCAATAATCCAAAGTCACTAAATAAAAAGATATTGCATAGAACAAATCATGAACAAGTGAAGGACACTAGAAGTTACTGGTTATGTCACTACTCACTCGAGGAAACAATATTTTGACTTTTTGGTTAATGCTCATATGCAATTTTTTTATTTTTTTAAGATTCTTTTTGTAGTTCTATGATTCAAATCACTACATCTAGTGAGTATAAAAATTCCCAACCATCCGGTACACGATTTGATAATGAATTGCTAGAAGAAGACTCTAAAATGAAAAGATTTGCAAGGGGGAATGATTTGATTCTTGAAAAGAGAAAAACAAGCTCAAGTATTTGATACTAAAAATCTTGTTTAATAGTAAAAGAAGTAGTGAATCAATTAAGAAGGTAATGAAGAAGATGATGAGGAGGAAACTGGGCAAACGAGCAATTTTACCATTGAAGAAATCCATGCTAAGATTCAAAGTAGAACAAAAAATGGCATAAACCTAAGAGAACCTAAAAAAGTATCCACAAGCCACAACGTTGCTGCTATTATATTAAATAAAACTTAGTAAATGAAGAGAAAGAACCCCATTTATATAGATCACTAGGAAGTGGCTGGTCAAAGACTAGGGAAATAGAAAGCTACCCACACTTAGACCAATGTAGTCAACAAAGATTTAAACAAAATATTTAATATTATTCTAGAGACTTATTTGAAAATATTGTAGTATTTTCTCCATATGGGGATTATTTGGGCCCTATTCTATCTCTACTTGAACTTTCATTTGGACCTCCAAATAGATATAAGTCTTGGAGAAAATATCTTCATTGGGCTTGAGATCTTCTTCCATCACATGTCACATATTAATAGCTAATTGCAACCCATTTGAGTTTTTATTTAAAATTCCTCATTCGATGGAACTTTCAAATGTTATCCATTCTATTAATGACCTTAAGATGCCATGGATGCTACCACCAGACCACTATTGAGGGTCCTCGCATGTAGACTAAGAAGCCCACATCACAACCTGTTAGTGAGGCTAGACCCCGTAGCAATGCGTAGGATCCAGCCACCATGCATCCATGCCACCGCACTCCTAGCCACTACTCACTACCAAATATTCACTTATTGGATCGTCTCAGCTTGGATAGAGGAAGAGAGGCACCGGCTCATCTCATAGAGGATTTGCCGACATTTGTGGCCATGATTATGGAACGGGCTCTTCTGTACCAGCCCGGGACACCATTAGACCTCTCATGACGCTTTTGAGTTCACAACTAGCAGCCGTGGATGCAACACCCTGAAAGTCCTAAGATCATATCCAAGACATAATAGAACCTGGAAGGAAAATGGCACCAGCTACTGCACGACCAATGTAATGAGTCATCCTATTAACCAACAACTTGGTATTTGTTAGATGGTGAGGAACATCAAAATTTTCAAAATCTATCCGTAACTTATGATCCGTGAACATATCCACGTGGACACTGCATGTCAGCCAGCCCCATATCTTCAAGGCGAATACCACCGTGCCAATTCAACATCATGGGTTGGGTAATTCTTCTCATGAACCTTTAACTATCCGGGAGGCAGGTGACTTCGTGTTCATCAACACAAACCCAAGTATGATCCTTTAAAGCATCAAAATACACTACTTCTAACCCACGGCATTCCCTCGTAGGGTCAATACCTAAGTTAGGTAAGTCAAGTCTTCAACCCTTGGAAGCTCTTCTCACAAGCCTCCGACCATTGGAATTTTTGGGTCAATTTGGTCAAAAGTGCTGCAATCGATGAGAAACCTTCGACAAATCTCCGATAATAGCCAATAAACCTAAGAAGTTTCGAATATCTAAAGGATTCACCTATCTAGGACAATTCTTTACCACTTCTATTTTCGAGAATTGAACTTTATCACTCACTTGATACCAAATGGTCCAAAAATGCCATTGAGTTCAATCAAAATTCGTGACTTGCCGAATTTAGCATATAATTCGCGATCCTTGAGAGTCCGTAGCACCACCCTTGAATGAGTTTTAGGCCTCTCCTCCTCGGCCTTCGAGAGTATATGAAGATGTCATCAATAAACACAATCACAAACATGTCCATGTATGACTTGAACACCCTATTCATCAAGTCCATAAAATCTATGTGAGAATTTATTAGTCCAAAAGACATAACTACAAACTCAGCAATGACCATACCGCCTTCAAGGCTGTTTTCTGGATATCACTCTCCCAAACTCTAAGCCAATGGTACCCGAACTGAGATCTATCTTCGAGAAACACTTGGAACCTTAAAGATGATCGAACAGATCATCGATCATGGGTAAAGGGTATCTATTCTTAATGGTAACCTTGTACAATTACCGATAATCAATGCACATCCAAAGGAAACATCCTTCTTTCGACAAATAAGACTGGGTGCACCCTATGGAGACTTGCTCGCCTAATGAAACCCTTATCTAACAGGTCCTTCCACCGCTCTTCAACTCCTTTAGCTCACCGTGAGCCATTTTATAAGGGGAATAGATATAGCCGATGTCGAGAAGAAGGTCAATACTAAAAATTAATCTCCCCGTCGGAGGGATTCCTAGTAAATCATCCGGGAAGACTTCTCGGATACTCAAATAGTACTAGGACACCTGATAGTCGTGGTCTCGTACTCAAAATCCTTAACCCTAACTAGATGGTACACACAATATTTAGAAATCATCTTTCTTGCCTTATGAAAGGAAACAAACGAGCTACAGCCCAACTTAACTACCTCCTTCCATTCTAAGACTCGGATCACCTGCAACCGAACTCGCCGCTGTGGTTCTACAATTAACCGAGGCACATGCAAAGCCAATCCATGTCTAGAATAACATTGAAATCGGTCATGGCTAACCTCTATCAAATTCGCGAGGTGGACTTTCCTAAGGATTCAGAGACTGAAACCCGTATAAAACCGTCTATATACAACCGAATCACCTACCAGAGTAGAGACCGAGAAGGGTTTCGACAAGACTTCGGACTAACTCCATATTACTAGCCACATAAGGTGTCAGAAGATAAGGTAGCCCCGGATCTAACAAAGCATATACATCAAGAGTGGAAAACTCGTAGCATACCAAAGGACCACATTTGGTGAAGTCTCTGCGTTCCCGATGCGAGGCGAGGCATAGGAATCAATTTTGGAGTTGTCCTCACGATAAGGGCATATTTATATGCCAAATCGACACTATATGTATAACTTTCGTTTGTTTGTCCAATAAATTGTGTACATTCTCATGTAAATTGTATGGAAGTGTGAATTTATACTAACCAACATGATTAGCGTTGTTTTGTAGGAAAAACATGCTTTTGTTGATGAAAATTGACATGTTGGAAGAAATCAAGGAGGAACTCGGGAACGAGAAAGGAAGCGGATGGTGAAGCGAGGATCACAAGGGCTCCGCGATGGAGCCGTGGCACGCTGCCATCGCGGATGCGTTCTGCCTGGGATGGAAATTCCAAATAAATTCCAGTGAAGGTCCGCGATCAGG
>JACEIK010004799.1:0-18880 GCA_018107945.1 Datura stramonium
CGTACAATTTACATGAGAATGTACACAATTTATTAGACAAACAAGACTAAAGTTATACGTTTGAGTATCGATTTGGCATATAAATATGCCCCTTATCACCGAGCTTGATGAAGATATTGATTTAGCGGCATATTGGGAGCCATCCACGGCTACTAAGAAGGGTAAGAAGCGAGCTACTAAGGAGGCCAGAGAGGAGAGTCCAAAGAAGAAGAAGAAGTGAAAGACGAAAGAAAGCAAGCGGCCAGAATAGAGAGCATGCACACTAATCCAACACATATGTCTGAGCTACATGAGAGAGTTAGAGGAGCAGGAAGCTCCACCACAGCTCCGCCCGAGCTTGCCAGTGGCCATGACCCTTCGGGTGAGCCACATTCAGCCCCAGCTACTATAGAGGCCGATCAAGCAGCCACAATCACTGAGGGGGGAGAAGGGTAAGAAGCGAGCTACTAAGGAGGCCAGAGAGGAGAGTCCAAAGAAGAAGAAGAAGTGAAAGACGAAAGAAAGCAAGCGGTCGACAGAGAGCATGCACACTAATCCAACACATATGTCCGAGCTACATGAGAGAGTTAGAGGAGCAGAAGCTCCACCACGCCTCCGCCCGAGCTTGCCAGTGGGCTGCGACCCTTCTGGTGAGCCACATTCAGCCTCAAATTTACTATAGAGGCCGATCAAGCACCCACAATCACTGAGGGGAACTACTCCCCCCCGTTGTTACACCATTGAGCGCACCATCCACCACTAGCTCCATCATTACCACTGAGGTACCACTTCCGCAAGATGACAAAGAGCCCTAGAGCGCCATAGGTATGTTTCTCTCCCTACATACTTATAGTTTATACTTTGGGGATGAAGCTCACTTTTTCAAAAGGAGGCATACTTGTATTTTGGGGAATTTTGGTCGTCTAAGGGTTTTCTTTGTCGTGTTTCTTTTCCTCGTGCATGTTATCTAGTAGAACCTGTGATGTTCTTAGGCTTTTTTAAGTGTGATTTACTTGATTAGAAAGTAAATTAGAAGACCAAACTTCAATAGAAATGCACTAGTTTTGTTTTTTCTTTTTGTAAAATTGACCCCCTGCTCAAAATTTTTGCTATGTATTTGTGGAAAACATGCATGATTTATGTGGATCTTTTTATGTTAATTGGTTATTAATAGTAGTTATTCTTGTTAATCCATGTACGAACCGCATTGGGTGAAGTAAAAATAGCTCATGTACCATATGTGAATAAGGTTTTAGTATTTATTGCAAGATGTTGTTGAGGATCTAGAACTTACCTCAGCTGGTCTCAGATAGGTTGGGCTGCCCATTGGTTAGATAAGATCATAGGCCATTTTTGTTTTAGCTCACTTTTTAGCCTATGTTTTCCTACCAAAGTTTCACAGTGGATCCCCGATCCCAAGTTTGAGCCTTAATAGACCATATTTTGATTCACCCTATAACTATACCTATTTGTTTATAATGAACCCGTTTTTGCCCCGGGTCCTCCTTGACATGCCAGAATCTCAACATAGCAAAATCCTGTTGAAGGGGTGGCTAGAGAGGTGCATAAATGGTGGAGTTTTTTGGAAAAGAAAAAGAAAAAAAGAGAAAAGAGAATATATGGTGAAAAATGAGGCAGGAGGTGAAAAAGTAAAAGAGCTGGGAAAATCTTGAGAATCTTGAAAAAGAAAAATTCAAAAGACCTTGAAGTTGTATGAAAAAGCAAAAATCGCCTCACCCATGCAAATATTCTTAAAATGGGGTAAAAGGAAAGAAATAAAATGAAGGAGTGAAGGGTGAAATAGGTAAATGGTGTAGCCAATGTATGTAGTGCCAAGGAAGAGATAGTCACTCATGAAATCTTCATCTTTTTATCATGTTCATCCCTGTTTCACATTATAAGCCATAAAGTCCTATAGTGATCCTAACTTGACCATCCGACAAACCAGCGTAAAAAATAAGGGCAAGCCCATGGTATCTGATGCACAATACTTGCAAACTTCCTTGTGAGAGTGAGTGCTTCACTTGCCTAGTCCCATTTTTGTGTTTGGATACTTCATATCCGAGTGGGACTTAATTTGTGTGAGGGTACATGGTTATGTTTGCTTATCATTGGTCCGTGAAATAATTGTGATGACTTGATTGCTCGTGATAGCCAGATGACATGTCTTGATTCCCGTATATGATTCTGATGTTTCTTGTAATGCATTAGCCGATTATGTTATATGAGGAAGGGTCAATAGAGTGTATATAGAAAGTGCAAAAAATTGTTTGAGTATTGGCTGTAGCATCTTAAGTGTATTTTCTAGTTGAGCGTCGTGTTTAGTTTTTCTTTTTCTTGCCTAAGGATATGCAAAAGTCTTAAGTTGAAGGTGTTGCCGTGTTGTGGACTTACTCGAACTATTGACGCTCAAAACTAAGAAAATAGCATGGACTTAGGTGTATTTTTATGATATGAGGCAGCTTTTCCTTGATTTCAGGATAAATGGTCATGGAGCGTAAATTTGCAAAAGGAAGCTAAAAGTGTGCAACAAGGGGAAATACCACGCACGATCCGTAGGATGGACCTACGAGTCGTACCGAGGGCTGTTCGGCTGTCTAGATGACTACACACAAGTGCACGCGGGTCGAACAAGCAGTAAGTAGCTCAAGTAAGCCAAGCATCGATCCCACAGACCGGATCATTTGGCAAAATCTACTCAAGTGTCAATTTAATGTTACTCTAAAAATGACAACAATGTGAAGAAAGTTTTTATATTTTGTTATCTAATTTTATACTAAGGCTAAAATAAATATACAAGTGAGTCTGGACTATAATGTGGAGTATGCCGAGGCTAAATCAGCACAGAGAAATTAATTATCTACACAAGTTGGTTTATCTTTTTCTCCGGTTGCTAGTCGCAACTTCTCGCCCTATGGATTAAAACTCGTATTTAACCCAACTTAAGAATCATGAACCCACCTACATTTCGTGATAAGAAGAAATTCATGTTCTAGCCATACAAACCGATTCCACACTTGACTAATACGATCTTCGTGTATATTTCTATCCGAAGGTAAATCAATTCTCAATTTTCCCAAACTAAGTAAAGATCATAACTCTATTAATTCACAACTTTCCACTTCGTGTTTCGAGTGAAACCGACTTTTTAGATTTACATTAACATTGGCCAAACATTAATGCAAATAAGAATAAGAATTAATAGAACAACCATGGAAGAATGCTAGACTTTCTAGAGGAGGAACAAGGAAAGCAAACTCGGAGTCTTAGAAGTGGATGGTTTTGCAGCTATCGTTGTACGTATAGTTGCGTTGCAGACCACCAACACACACTCCTCCAAAGAATATGAGCTTGAATCAGCCTCAAGCCCCACTGAATGTAAAAAGCATTTGGTGTGAAGTGTGAGGGAGTAATGAACACTCACCCGAGTGTTGTGGGAGCAACCTGATTCAGATCCTTGTTGGTATTGTACAGAGAAATAATCACCACCACAAGAGGCAACAAATACAATTCTAACCGGAGGAATCACTCCTAATTTCTCTTGGGGTAGCAACAACCATCGTGCAGCCCGAGTCAGGGGGCGAAGAAACTGGCGAGGGCAGCGTAACTATCGCGCATCGGAACAAACAATGCACCTCCTCCACTCACCATCACCCAAGATTGAGGAGATGTTCAAAACTATGATAGCTAACCAAGCTCAATTATGTGCCGACTATGTGAAATTGGCAGCCGGGCGTAAAGAACAATCGCTAGCCAAAGCCTGAGTACCGCTTTGGGCAATTTGTCGGAGCTCAAAACACTGTGCCTAGAGGAGGACTCCCCGAGTGACACCGATCCAACCCCAAGCAAGTGGAATGCAAAGTGGACTCACAAGGAGTGGTTTCATGCCTTAAAGAGGTGGAACCGTAAAGACCACCTCAACAAATGGAGCAAATACAGAATGAGAGGGAGCACAAGATGAGAGGGGGAAGAAGAAGGATGCCAACGCACACCACCCCGCTCTCAAAGATTAAAGAAACACAAGAGGAAGAGTATTTCCAAAAAGTTCATGGAGGTTCTTAAACGTACTATCACTTACCTCTTGTTGATTTTTGCAGTGAGTGCCGAAGTATGCAAAGTATATCAAGGACATCGTGGCGAACAAAAGCAAGCTGGATCGAAAGTACGCTACGGTTTATGGAGGAGTGCACTTCCCCGGATACAAAATAGGTTGCCCACAAAGCTCAAGGACCCTGGATCTTTACAATACAAATTACAATTGGGCGTAATATCCGAGCTTGCGGATTATGTGATTCGGGGAGCAAGCATTAACTTGATGCCGACATCTAGATCAAGAAGCTGGGGCTAGGGAGTCCTAGACCAACAACAAGTGGATCTTGCAACTAGCGGATCGCCTCCTTGGCAAGACCGGATGGCATTGTGGAGGACGGGCTGTGCGCAATCCCTTATCTTTCCTGTGAGACTTCGCTGTGTCGATTTCGAGCCGTACGCGGAAGTCCCATTTATTTTGGGACGTCCTTTCTGGGCGACCGAAAGCGCTACTGATGTAGCCGCAAAGGCCAATCATGCTAGCGCATGACAAAGTGGAGGTATTTGATGCGTACAAGGCCACAAAGCTTCCTACGTGTAATGAGAACTCTCGGTGATCAACGTGCTTGATCAAGCCGATATCACTCGTGTTGTTGGAGTCACGGAGTCATTGGGAAACCACCGAGAGGTGTGCATGACACGGTGAGGACCCGCCCAAGAGGAAAACGTCGGTCACCCTAGGGGCTGAATGAGCGCACATGACGCCGAGCCGCAACGGTAAAACTGTGCGCCGCACGGGAGGCAACCTGTGAAATTGTTGTATTTATAGCGTGGCCAGCTAGTTAAGTAAAAAAAAAAGAGAAAAAATATATAAATGTAAATATAAAAATATTGTGTTGTGTTTAAAACCTTGGGATTCTAACCAATTTCATGTTGTAAGATAAATTTCAGGCTGATCAAGCTTAAATGGCAAAGAATCGCAAAGGAAAAAAATCGAGGTAAGAAAAAAATAAAAAGTGGCAAAACCAGCTGAGCCTATGCGATGGTTCCGTGTCACGAGGAGGACCTCCGCGCGTCCTCCGTGACACGTTGAGGTGTAACCGAATTTTTAAAAATCCTGCACACTCCACGCGAGGGTCGTGCCATGGGAGGGGGTGCTCCGCGATTCATTCCGTGACACGTTGAGTGCCATGCCTCGCCGGGTCACACTCTGGGCCGCCAGTGACCTGCGAAAATCCCACCTTTTAACCCCGATTTTGCCTCATTTTTCCTTTTCCCCTCCGCGACAAACACCCCAAAATCCTTTCTCCCTCAACGTGACACGGACCTAGGCACGAATTCGGGCCAAGTTTCTTCATTTCATCGATTCAAGGTATGTTATTCAACTCTATCTAAATTTTGGTCGAATGTTTTTCGATTTTTAGCATGTGAGGTGAGTAAACTCCTGTCTCTAAGTAGAAATTGAGCTTAAATTCATTTAAAGTATTATTGATTGATGTTCGTAAGATCATTGTGATTGTATGAACGTGATATACATAGCTTCTGATCGATTTTTTGTAAAATTGTAGCTAGGGTTTGAATTTGAATATGACGAAGTAAAAATTGAGTTGGAATGTGAAATTCTTGTTGGGTTGTGCATGTTGGGTGAGGTGAGTTGGTTGTGCTTAATGTTAATATGCTAAAAACACGACGGATTTTTGGGGTAATGAAACTGTGATATACATGAAATTGGTGAATTGTATAGGTTTGTGTTGATAAAAATGTTTTGCTAAGTGCTATGTGATGAAATGTGATCGATGGTAATGTTGTAAGAATGTATCTAAGTCCTGAGTAGTACATAGAATTTATACCGTCGATTCACCGAATGCACGAGGCATGTTTGTTAAGTTGCTTTTGTTTTTTTTTGTAAATGGTAAAAATAAGGATGATCTTACGTAATGCTAAAATTGTGGCTAAAGACTAAGTGCGGGGGTGGCCTAGCTTAACTCAACCTTAGTCGGGGTTAACTTTAATTTGATCACATCGTGGACCTCTCTTGATTTGACAGAACAATGGCAAAGCAAAAGTAAGACAAAGGAAAGGGCGCATCAACATCGGGCACCGGAAGGAAGAGACCGATCGAGCTAGCCCCAAGGAAGACTAAAGAGCTTCGTTGCTGCCAACGCTCGCTAATACTTAACCCGATGGGTGATGATGGCGGAAGAAGTGGTATACAAAGCATAAGAAGAATAAATACTTCCCCGAGAGCACATTGCAAGGGAGCCTTTGGCACAGAGTTCCCTCTCGACTGTCCACCTGACATACCGCGCCGAGCTTCATCTTTGAAGAGCCCAAGGAGTGCAATCCGCACTTAATTCGGAGTTCTATGCAAATTGGAACTAACGCTCCGTTAGCCTACACCGTCAAAATAAGGGGTCAAATTGCTACCTGAGCCCCATCACTCGCATGCCACCTTGGGGGCACGGAACACAAGACGCCCATGTACTCCGGCAAACCGAATCACTCCACCATATGTGAATATCGTGACGCACTCTTGTGTGGAGCCCGTCGACAGTAACTGGAGTGTGCATAAGGAGAGGGGCTACCACCGACATTGCCCTACCACAAGATGAAAGGGAAGCCAGTGATCCGCTAAAAATTGTTTGTTCCCGCTTGATTCCGGGTGCACATGATGTGTATGTCACCCGGATCGTGTATGCTTGGTGTATGCCCCGATGAAAGGGGCCGGAGATCAATGTTGGGGTGGTGATCATATCCGCCATGAACAGAGCCCTGCTGTACCAAGGGCATGTACGGCTTGGTGGCTTCGATCACATTCGGGGCCCGGATGTTGAGGAAGAGGCCCCGGATTACATCCTGCAGATGGATAGGGGGCGTGTCGTGACGCCACAGCGACCAAGGCACTCGACACCACTCATGGGCCAGCTTACACTAGCCGAGCGACATGCTCGAGATGATCAAGACATGGCCCGCATGGGATGCAGATATTCACCGCGCATAGGCGGGAGGTCGGCACCAGAGGATGAGCGGGCGTGCCGACTTAGACTACCCCGGCGAAAATGCGAGGGCTCTATGTCGGGTGGGCGCCTTTAGGAGCTCGGGGGATATCCTCACCGATGAGGAGACACATCGTGAGGACTCCGATGTTGAGCTCCGAGGAGGAGGACTATGGGACGATTCGTACATGGGAGACGCAGGTACAATTCCGATGAAGAAGTTGAATACTTCGATTGATCAGGAGTTTCACCGCCCACTTTTGTGCTATGTTGAATTTATGAACACTGGAGCAAGTGTTCGGTTTTAAGTGTGGGGTGGGAGGTAAGGTGCTGGTTGTTGTCTTGTTTTTGTTGATATTCATGTTTTGTTATTGTGCTTGGAAAAATTGTGACCCTGTGATTTTTGTGTGTATGTTTTGTATTGTAATTAATCGTGAAGCCGTTGTGTGCCGTTGGAGTTGTTGTTAGCCGGTTGTGTAAATATTTTTTTATCGAAATCATTGATATTTTTAAAAAAAATTTCGTAATTATTTGTATGTGGATTGGATTTCTAAGATTTGTTTTCTGGGCTCTTTCACCGAGAATAGTCCCATTGAACCGAAGTCATAAATAGTGATTGTTCCCTATGATGGATGGATGACGACCGTCTTAAGGAAAATGTAGTCGATAGGAGTAGTTTTTGTCTTCTATTTTTGTTTGTTTGTTGTATCCTGCGTGTTGCTACTTTATGGTTGCGAATTCTTGTTGCGTGTTGTACATGATATTTAGAATGCAAAGGTGATTCATATGAAAGCATGCAAATTTGTAAATATGTTGAGATACCTAGGTCATAGAGTTCGATCTTGGCAGATTGAGGCTTAATGTTTGAATTTGTAATTAGCCGATTGAAGAGTCTCGGTGAATATTTCTTGGAGTTGAGCATGTGTAATGAGTGTATGGGTGAGGTTTCGATTATTTCATGCCATTGTGAATTGTCTAGAACTTGCCTGGTGTGTGTACGAAACGAAATGAGGGAAGTGTGGTGTAGGAAAGGATGTAGGCGTTTCTTTGTTTTAACCGAAAGTTTTTTTTCTTGTTCATACCCACTTCGAATGTCAATCCTAGTTAGCCCATTGAGCCTTTAGCCTATATTTTTTTTCTTTCATCGAAAGTGTAAACCGAAGCTTAACCCCTTCTTTCTCATTATCCGTAAATTTGATCCAAAACTCTAAGCGCTCAAGAAAAATAATTTTCCCACAAAGTGTCAAGGAGTGAGAATTGTGAAAAGAAAAGAAAAAGCAAAGTGATGAAAAGTAAAGAAGAGATCAAAGGTGCACTTGCTTCTAGATGAAGAAAATAAAGATGTATAACTAATCTTTTTGTTGTTAAGTCGGGTGTGCTTAAAGAAATGGGAACCAAAAAAAATAAAGAAAGACTTTCAAGAATGGGACGATGAAGGAAGAAACACTGCTCATAATGTTGATGGATGTATTGCAGTGCGCTTAAGGATGCCAGTTGCTATTATTGGTTAGCCCAAGATTTGCCAGTTCCGTAGCTTACATTACAACTCCGTTATAACCTACGTAATCTTACATCACGCGTCCTTATATTAGTGTGGAGTAATACACTAGAGGCAAGCCTATGGTTCATGACATTGACGCATTTAATCCCGCTGTATATATATTTCTAAATCGTGTTTATATGCCCCCGCATGTAATGTTTAGAGTTCATGTGATTGAAAAGGGGGAAATTTCTCTGTTGTGAGGGCACATGCTTGACGAGAGATTGAATTTCAGGTCGGATATCTTGACTGGCCCACTTTGTATTGAGTTTGCCGACATTTCCAGAGTCGATTCTGAGTCTAGGAGGTCTTGATGCAAGAGTTCAATGTCATTGCATTGATGAGACTATGCATGTTTTCTTGATGATTTGCTATATTAAATAATCTTGTATAACCATAGCTCTGATTGTCGAGCCAAAGTAGCCATGATTGGGTGTCAATTGCATGAGGTGTAAGATTATTGTTCGAGGACGAACAAGATTTTAAGTGTGGGGTGGGTGATCTGGGGCATATTTATATGCCCAAGCGATACCTTTTCAAATGCGTCATTTCATCTCGTTTAATCATCGATATTTGTACATTCTCATGTAAATTGTACTTAAAATGTGAATTTATACTAACCAACATGATTAACGTTGTTTTTCATGAAAAATATAATTTTATGAAGCTAAGATGCATGTTGGGGAGAAATCGAATGGACTAGGAAGCGAGCAAGGAAATGGCCAAGGAAAGCATGGATTAAAGGCCCGCCATGGAGCCAGCCATTGGCCATCGCGGATGCATTCTCGCCCCGGATGATAAAATTGCAATTCTCTGCAGGAGGTCCGCTGCCCGCGCGGGCACGCTGGACCTAATTACCCGGAACATGGAATTTCAGTGAAGGTGCGTTGGAGCCGTGGCACGCTGGGCCAAGCACCGCATTGCACGTCAGTGGCACGTTGGCCAAGCACTGCCTTGCACGTCGTGGCGCGCTGGCTTAGCCACACTGAAGGCCGGATTCCAAAGGGAGGGTGTTACACTGCACGTGTCAGCGTAGGCAAGGTTATGCGATGCACTCCGTGACACGTTGCTTGTTATTCCAGAAAAATTCCCACCAAAAGATAAATAGAACACTTAGGTTCATTTTTTTAATTATTCCGACTTGGTAAGCAAGAACGGGGTTACAGCGCTGAGGCTGATTAAAAATCTTAGGTTTTTCTCATCTCTTTCTCCTTTCTTTCAATTGTTTGTATGATTTACACTCATTTGATGATGTTTAATCCACAAATGAGTGGCTAAATTCACTTCTTGATGAGGTTAAGAACATTTGTAGTGAAATGTAATTACTGATCATTTGGTTTTTCATCTTTTCTTCCATGGTTGTTCTATTAATTCTGTTCTTACTGCATTAATGTTTGGCCAATGTTAATGTATATCTAAAAAGTCCGATTTCACTCGAGAGAGCAAGAAATTAGAAAGTTGTGAATTGATAGGATATGATCTTTTCTTAGTTTGGGAAAATTGAGAATTGGATTTACCTGTGATAGAAATATACCCAAAGTCGTATTAGTTAATTACGGAATCGGTTTTGTATGGCTTTAACATGAATTTCTTTTTATCACGTAATGTAGGTGGGAAGGTTCATGATTCTTAAGTTGGGTTAAATACTAATCCATAGGCAATAATTCTTGACTAGCAACCTGTAGAGGAAAAGATAGATCGATTGTTTGATAATTTATTTCTCTACATGTTCGTTGCTCGCATGCTCATATTCATAGTTCGACCAAATTGTATATTCGTTTTGGACTTAGCCTAAATTAGAAACTAAATATAAAAAATCTCCTTCACATTGTTGTCTCCATTTTAGAGTTAAAGCTTACAACACTTGGATTTAACTCGATACCGTAGCCCGCCTCCCCGTGGGATCGATACTACTACTTGGAGTCATTTCTCTTACTACTTGTTCGACCACATGCACTTGCGTGTAGTCATCAGACCGACGAACAATTCTCATGGCCATTTTCATTTCGATTTCTTTTTTCGTTAACTCCGCCGATGAGGCATGATCTGCAAACGCATATAGCAAAGGTTAGAAGGAGAGACATTACTAAGCACATAGATCATGGAAGAAGAGAATATTTCTAAGATATCTTATCCTCTTCTTCATAAGTGTGGCGCGTCTACACACCCATGAAAAAGACTCTACTTAACGCGTTTCGTACACATGATTGATATTTAGGAAAGTCACGATGTTGGGTTAAAACCCCCATAGATTCATCAACTAGAATTTCAAGAATTAAAGAGGCATAGGCATGGGTGTGGATGGATACACCCATTCATAGCCTTACATACTGTGAGAAATCTGATTTACAACTCCCTTTGATTGCCCATAATGAAAATTTGGGGAAGGACTTGAGAAATTTAGGCTTGATCAATCCTTAGGAGCTTCTAGACTTGTATGCATGGAAGTGAATAGGCCTTAGAATAAACCTACCCCTCTTAAAACACTTCATTCTTGATCTTAAACGACGTAGTTCGGCCTTAGGAATTTAGGAATTACGAAAAGCCCTTAATAAATTCACGGGAACACATTGCGCTCCCAATGAGGAACCGGGATGACTCGTGCCCCATCACCACGACTATGTGGTCTCGCTTCTTGTTTCCCGCACCGAAGCTCATCACCACCGGTCACCGTGAGGGACACTACGATCGCGGTGCTCCCATAACTCTTGGTGACTCGGTCATTAGGGACACTGCCAAGATATTCAATCATTCAATCAACCCTTGACCATGCACTAATTAATGAATCATGGTGTCGACCATCACTCAGGGTCACACCATGATCACCTCAAAACTCAAAAATTCTAACCCAACTAAAGCTCCTCCACACGAGTCACTCAACGACTCAAGGGGGTAGCACCCCACGGGTCACCGGATCCATCAGTCTTGTGACCTCGGTTCAAAAATTCTGTTTTTCCATTTTAACTCGGTCCGACCAAGGGTTTCGGGCATTACAAAGAATAAAGTATAGACACATATACCATTGCAGTGAACTATTAACTCATCGTCCAACATGAACGCATGAACCATCTGAATGCCTACACCCATGATCATACTCTAATCGCCTTATTCGGGAGCATACCTTAAAAGTATTCATGACCTTCACCTACAACTAAATCTCACACTATATTCAAGCCTATTTGTGCCCACGTGATTGCATAATATAATAACTCCATTTCTTCCTTTTATCTTTTCTCGATTACTTCTCCCTCTATTACTAATTACTTCTATAATCTCGACTAGTTTTGTGATTAACATGATAACTTCTATTTTACTTACCAACAACACATCAATCATAAACATATATACGAATCACTAATCAAAGTTTAACACGAAGGCAAATCCATAGCCTACCCGGACGCTCAAGATGCCATCAATAAAATCATGGGTTGCGTGCTTGCCCTCAGGTTATGGGTTCTGTAGGGAATTCATCCCAGCGTGATGGCAGTTCTTGCCCTCTCTAGCCTCCTTACTTTATTTCTAGTCAAAAATTCTAATTTTCATTTTTTGCGTTTTTATTCAATGCATCTTATGAAATAGGTTTTTAAATCCAACCGACGTAATTCACAGGTTCCGGGCCGCGCCGCCCGCCGGGCAGCTGAGGGGTCTTTCACAAATGTCCCGCGCCCGTATCAACTACCGCTAGGCTCCCAAGGCCTGGGTTCATCTAAGTTTAACTTAGCTCATTCTCACTTGACAATCACATCATCACTTAATCCCGTAACCTAGACTTGCAAAAATTTTAAATTTTTCCAATGCTCATGTCATCAAGGTGTTATAACAATCGGACGGTCATTACAATTAAGCATGCCGATGTAGAAATAATTACCAACTAAAATTATGCATCTTGGTAAGCATAAAGCTGACTTGCATCTCACACTAGAAGATGTCATGCTTCAAATACTAATGAATGTTGTCACCGATTAAATTTATAAATTTTCTCTTAAGAATTCAATATGCATGAAACATATACAAGTTCTTGAAAATATTGTTTATATCCTTATATGATATAAATTTATTTATTTTAACAATTTTTATTAAGCTTCTTGGATATACACCAGATCATATCCATCGACACAAGAGTTCAATCTAAATATTATTTATTTTCAATGATTATTATCATACTATGATGTTTCACATAATACCAAATCATATAAAATAATAAAATTTATAGAACAAGCCAAGAATATACTTATATTAATTTCAATTATATTATATAAAGATGATTCAAGATCACAGATAAAATAACCAACACGATAATAGATTCATAATAGCAACAAACTTATATGCCACAAGAAGTTTATAGCTTCCCCACTTCTACCAGGTGTCGTCATCAATATCATGATAGAATAAACTTTTTCCTTTTGTTTTCTTTTACTTTTTTTTTATAATCACCAAAACAATGATTTTGAATAAAGAATACTATAACTAAATAAACAAGAAATCTTATTCAATAGTTTAGAAACTCACTGTCAGCCCTAACAGGAATGTTCGAGGACTTCACTGCGACACACACCTGGTGAGGAGAGGAAATTAATCTTAGAAAGTGTTCATTCTTTGTATTTAATTTAAATCTCAACTATATTTTCAAACACTAAAACAAATTCTGCTAAAATAGTGTAACTATACATAATCACACACATGTGTAATTCTAAGTTATTTATTTATGCAAGTGTGGCTCTAATATCAATTGTTAGAAAATAAAAATACTAAGAGAGCATTTCAAAAACACACTACTTATATGAATAATAGATAACATATTTTCATGCTAGAATATGCAAATATGTTGAATTTAATTTCAAAATACCTCAAAAACTGAACAACATTCCAAGATGTCGGACTCAGCTTCTTAATCTTCTAAGCAAAGTGATCTCAAATTAATCACCAAAATTTTTTAAATACTTGTGGAAAAATTTATGTCCTTTTTTAGGAAAGGAAGTGTCTTATATATAGGCCTTTTTTTCCTTGTCAAAACCTAGATAAAATTAAGTTTCTTTCCTTTTCTATCAAAAAATAAGATTTTAAGTCCTAATTAAATATGGGCATAGTAGGAACCATATTATTAATTACCGAGGCCTCATCATGAAAAATAATTTTTCAAAAGTCTTATTTAAATTATACTTACCATAATAAATCACAAATCATTTCACTCAAAATTCATAATTGCACTACTTCATTTATATTTCAAAATTCCTCCATTAAACACTTAAGTAATTCCTCGTGTTAAGACTACATACTAATTAATAAACTAAATTACCGATGAATTTAATACAATGATTAATTTTCTTTGGACACCGCTAATTTATTTCACGTGTCAACTCATAACCACTTGCAAGGTTTGATATAATGAAACTTATAAGCTTCTCAAAAAGACATATTATTGATCTCAATATTGAGACATGGCCATCAACTAACTTATAATTTCACCAATATATTATTATCATCCAATCTACTAGGCATATTGATCCATCTCAGATCTCACCTTTTTAGTAAATCAAAAGGATAACTAATATATACAAATTACAATAGTTATATCAAGATTGAAAATATAAGAACATTTAACAGTTTAGAGAATATATTTTTGTCTGGCCGCCTAAAACATATATCTCTACTTAGTCCTATTCAATTCATACAAAATACACTAGCACAAGAAGTCAGAATAACATCGTTTTCATAACCAAGATAATATTATATTCATTCTGTGCTATGATCATACCGATAGCTTGTCCAACTTTCATCTTAGATTTTGAACAAAAGATTTTTACTTAAAAGAACCTATGACTTAGTATATTGAGTATAAGCTAAAACTTTATACACTAAATCATCTATTATATAGGTAAAAGAACACAAACGAATATATCATTTAATTAAATCTTTACTAAAATTGAATAAGATATTATCCTATAATAAATATTATATTAAACACATAATAAATAATATATAGCTACCCTATAATGAAATCTACCTTAATCTCCTCCCACTTTCAACTAGGAATATTGATACCCTGTAGTATGCCTCCCGTCCCTTGATGCCCAATCTTTCCAGCCTACATTCCTTGCCTGGGCCCTTATTTATACTAAAATATGAGTCCAATGGCAAACCTCAACCACGTTCAAGCCTAACTCGCCCACACCTCTGGAAACCTAGAGTTATCCACTAAGAACATTACTTCCCCCTATACAAGGAAGTCACACAAGTTCGAGCTCTAATGAAGAAGCCTCTAGTCACGCCATACTATGTTCTACCTGTACATCACCGCCTCATTCAAGCCTATCACCTATGATTATCTCATGCCTCCTTGTAGCTAACGCTATTCAAGAATTCCCCTATCTCCCAAGCTTGACTAATAACTGCACATCATGAACTTTTACATACCTAGCACCTATGGCAGGAATAGATATTTATCTTGAACGTACACATTGTAACCATCATTTTCATCATTGGGGAACATACATAGGTCTTAGAGTAATAAAATTGTGAGCACAAATCATTCAAGAAATCTAAGTTGGGCATATACCTTATATAGCACGATCTTATGAGCCGCTAAGGCAAATTTTAAAGACTAAGTTCATAGAGTTGAGCATGCTGAGAAGCATGAGTTTACATACATAACAAGGGTCATGAAATGAAGCTGATATTTATAGAATCATGGAAGAAGATTGGAATCACCATCTAAAGTGGTTACTTCGAATTCTATGAATCTGAGTACAAATACACGTAAGGAGTACTTAGAAATTAGACGTGGGCATAATATGCTCATATACGGCATGAGTAGAGTATTATATTGATAGAAGTATGAGAATACACCTGCATAAGCGTGGATCAATCTCCCATAGTTACTGATCCTGGACCTTCACATTTGGAACTCAAGACTTGACCTGGTCCTTCGCCTTATAATCTCCCCCTTAGCTTAAAGGTCATCATTCTAAGGATTGAACCCCTTCTCAAGGCTAGGCTAAAATCACTATCTCTTGACTTTCCATTCGCCTCTAAGGCTATCTCTGAAGGCTTCATACTTATAACCATTTCCTACCCTCCACGGGATGAATCTCATACTAAAATGCTAAAAGGGATCTTATGCCTTATACTGTGGTTCCTGGGCCTAGCAACATGCAAGAATCAACATGAAAAACTCATAATATATCTATGACTACATCTGGAGTTGTCCGCCACCTGCACTAGGTAACCCACCCTGCTGAGATGGGCGAGATGCTGGAGTCGTTGTTCTGGTGACTGGAGCACTGGCTCTATCCTTGCCCTATCTAACCAACGGGGAATCTCTAAGTACCTATCCGGGCTTACCACACCCGAAACAACCATATCTACCAACTAAATACTCTCTCGGGTGTTTTCTACCACACTTCAGGAACGCTAGCCACCTAGGATGGGGCTGCTGGAGGGGTGGGGGGGCATGACCTCTCTGGCCACTCTGCTTGGCTGATGAGCAGTCTCTGAGTTTATGATCGGGCTGGCCACACCAAAATCAAACACCTAAACTCACTAATCACTTTCCTGGGTGGTTCTTCCCACATCTATTGCATGTTGGATATGTAATCTCCCTTACCCTAGACTTGTTTCCCCGAGTCGGAGCCAAAGATCTCTACTAAAGCTGAGGGTGATTTCCACCACCTGAACCTTGCTGGAAAAACTTAAAGTTCCCCGTCCTGGCCCTCTTGTTTCCTTTGAACTCCCTATTCTCTTTCAGACCAAGAAACTTAGGCGAGCTCTTTCCCGTGAAGTCTTGAACCCTAGTAGTTGTCGTCTCTCCAGTGGAGTCTGCGAATGCGATTGCCTGTTGGTTAAGCTGAATGGACAAGGCTCGTACCAACACTCTGAAGGCAGCTCCAAGCTCCGCATTCATAACTTGACCAAATAAGGGGCCCGCTGGAGTTGGTGGGGCTGGCTGACCTCCGTTGGTTCTTCGGGGATACATATTTCTGCAAACGCGTATAGTACTAGTTAGGAGAGTAGAAGAGTTGAACTTCATAGCATGAGATAGAATCATAAAAGAAGGGAAGTTTCCTAAAATGTTTCATACCCTCTTTGTCATAAGTGTGGCGCACTTCACACCTATGAAAAAGAATCTACTTAACATAGCTTTCAGACACCTTATGACACTTCAAAATCTAATGCTCTAATACCAAGTTTGTCATGACCCGAGCTGGGATCCCAGACCAAGACATGGGACCTAGAACAACGAATGGATCCAAGTCGACCCATGGCATGAACATAGCAACTAAAGAGCATACATCAAAGCGAAAATTGATAACTTAAACATGAATAAGCAAAATTCTGAACAACATGACATGACAACGATCATAAATGGAGTCAAAACTCAATAAAGCTGAAAGTCTATGTAATGTTTGATAAGCCTCTAAACTACCTAATGAGCTGGTGGGATAACACCCCCAACTAGCTCGCTAAAGTCTAAGACTGTAATAGCATAATCAAACAACTAAACTGAATGTCCTTAGAAGATGAGGACTCACTAATAATGGAAACTGAGCTGGACTGCGGGGGAGCTGGACTAACGGCGAAACTGAGTCTGATCACTTAGACTTGTATCATGAAATGATACATCATAGAGTATATGGTCAGTACATTAAATGTACTGAGTATGTAAGGTAAGTAAAATATGCTGAGTAAATGTTAACTGAAATCATGCATAACAATATAAATTGTGAGAACATGAGAGTAAGGACTGCATGCTAAAAACTATTTCTAAGACATACATAGTCATAAGCTGAGTATCATATCTGAACATAATGACCCAAGGTTAAAAATAGAAATCATATGACTTGTCATAACTGAAATCATAAGTAAAAACTCATAAACTGATCATTGGATCAAACCTGCTGTAAAACATAATATCATAAGTCATGAACATGAATAACTGAAATCATAAGGAACAATGGGAGATTTGTCACACCATCACCGTAGAGCTTACATGATGTCCTAACTATCACACTTAAGTGGGCAGAGTCGTCCAAAATCTTGTCAGGACTAAGGACGATATCATGATATTGATATCAAGTCGAGGCCCCTTAGGGGGCAAGGAAAATCTCTCAAAGGTGGTCCCAATGTATATGTGTACCTACATTGGCACGTAGTTTCGATATCCGGGGTTTACCTAAATCCCTAGTCTACTCGGTGCTAGACACTACTTCCAAAAATATACATAGCGCTCCCATCGTTTTTCAACAAAGCTGAAATCATAATTACATACATAGTCTGAAATTTGAACATTTGGGATTCCTGGATCCAAACATATCATAAGTTGAATTAGGAGTATTGACTTCAAACTATATGGTAAGCTAATCTTACTAACCTGAGCTAAATCATGAAAATACACCTAACTTATGTGGGCATGTCCAAATCTTAAAATCATGCATACTTGAAATAGGCTTCATAAATAATAATCATAGAATCATAAGTTTAAGAATTCATAAATATTCATGCATCATTGATATCTCATCATACTTGAAATTATGGATCATAAGCTTGACTTATCTTAAAACATGCATAATAGGCCATAATCTTCATAAACTTGAAATCATGAATTAGTAAGTAAATTGAGAGTCAAATCTACCCTAATAGCCATAAATCATCAATTGAAACATAAGAGAATTGAACTCATAGAGATAGCATGGAAGATTGCATTGAATTGGGTTAAACCCTAGAAGTTCTTAAAATCATATTTGAAACTTAGAATTCATAGATTCATGAGGGATTTGATAAGGGACATGAAA
This sequence comes from Datura stramonium, assembly GCA_018107945.1. Classification (NCBI taxonomy): domain Eukaryota; kingdom Viridiplantae; phylum Streptophyta; class Magnoliopsida; order Solanales; family Solanaceae; genus Datura; species Datura stramonium. The sequence continues at coordinate 18,333 of JACEIK010004799.1, forward strand.
TCACAATCATAGGAACATAAATTGGATCATGAAGAAACTGATTTTATGGAAGAACATGGAAGAATTCATCCACAAGAAGCTTAACCCTAGAATTTCAAAAATTAGGGCATGGGAGGTGAGAATCATGAATACAATTTGAAAAGGGCATGAGGATGGAAGAAACCTCTCACTCATAGTTCTACATACATGGGTTGATGATTCCTTGACTTTTCTTGAAGACCCAAGGAATATTTGGAAGAGTTTGAAGAAGAACCCTAGCTCCTTTCTTAAGAGAAAAACCAACTATCGACCTTTTGGAGAGGGAGAGGATTTAAGCTAGGTTAATTCCTTTAATCTGGCCTTTAGGAAGGCCCAAAACGACGTCATTTAGGAGTTATAAGCACAGGAGTTTACCAAAATGCCCTTAAACTACTGAATTAAATCCTGAAATTGGTTGTTACAACGACCAATAGGATGGGTCGTTGTTTGCTAGGACGACCCGTACTAAGGTTCGTCCAAGTCTATTGCTGTTTCACTAAACTGCTCATAACCTTTTACTCCGAACTCTG